>WNWK01009826.1:0-74112 GCA_009830355.1 Cherax destructor
AGTTCTGGTCTCCATATTACAGAATGGACATAAATTCGTTAGAAAACATTCAGCGTAGAATGACTAAATTAATACATAGCATTAGAAATCTTCCTTACGAAGAAAGATTGAAGACCCTAAAATTACATTCACTTGTAAGACGTAGAATGAGGGAGACATGATCGAGGTATACAAGTGGAAAATGGAGTTAACAAAGGGGATATAAATAAGGTCTTGAGGATATCTCTCCAAGAGAGAACCCGCAATAATGGATTCAAGTTAGATAAGTTTAGATTTAGAAAGGATATAGGAAAGTATTGGTTTGGAAATAGGGTAGTTGATGAGTGGAACAGTCTGCCTAGTAGGGTTATTGAAGCTAGGACCTTGGGTAGTTTAAAATTTAGGTTGGATAAATTCATGAGTGAGAGGGTTGGATTTGAGTGGGACTCGCGCATGAGTGGGTAGAATTGTCAAAGCTTATTTCTTGGGTAGCTTTGCAAATTGGGTTGAGCAAATATTCTGTTAGTGGGATGGATTGTGAAGGACCTGCCTAGTATGGGCCAACAGGCCTGCTGCAGTGTTCCTCCTTTCTTATGTTCTTATGTTCTTAAGAAGGAGGAACACTGCAGCGGGCCCACTGGCCATACAGGCAGGTCCTTCAAATTCCATCCCACTAACAGAATATTTGTTCAACCTTTTTCAATGCTCAAGAAATAGTTTGATAATTTTATTTACCATGTGCAATTCCCAATCAAATCCAACCTCCATCGAATTTATCCAACCTAATTAAACTACCCAGGTCCTCTCAAACTACTAGGCGACTGTTCCACTCATCAACTCCCTATTTCCAAACAATACTTTCCTATATCTTCCCAAATCAAACCTTCAACCTGAATCCACTATCGCAGCTCCCTCTTGGAGAGACACCCCAAGACCCCATCCACATCCCCCTGCTTAACACCCATTTTCCACTTGTATACCTCGGTGATAAGCAGCAACCTTAAACCAAGACAGCAATGCCTAAGCGTACGTAATAAGGCAAATAGATTACTGGGATTTATATCAAGAAGTGTTTGCAACAGAAGTCCAGACTGAGGGAGACATGATCGAGGTATACAAGTGGAAAATGGGTATTAACAAAGGGGATATAAATAAGGTCTTGAGGATATCTCCCAGAGAGAACCCGCAATAATGGATTCAAGTTAGATAAGTTTAGATTTAGAAAGGATATAGGAAAGTATTGGTTTGGAAATAGGGTAGTTGATGAGTGGAACAGTCTGCCTAGTAGGGTTATTGAAGCTAGGACCTTGGGTAGTTTCAAATTTAGGTTGGATAAATTCATGAGTGAGAGGGGTTGGATTTGAGTGGGACTGCGCATGAGTGGGTAGAATTGTCAAAGCTTATTTCTTGGGTAGCATTGAAGATTGGGTTGAGCAAATATTCTGTTAGTGGGACGGATTGTGAAGGACCTGCCTAGTATGGGCCAACAGGCCTGCTGCAGTGTTCCTCCTTTCTTATGTTCTTATGTTCTTATGAGTGGGACTCTTATGTTCTTATGACTCGCGCATGAGTGGGTAAATTGTCAAAGCTTATTTCTTGGGTAGCATTGAAAATTGGGTTGAGCAAATATTCTGTTAGTGGGACGGATTGTGAAGGACCTGCCTAGTATGGGCCAACAGGCCTGCTGCAGTGTTCCTCCTTTCTTATGTTCTTATGTTCTTAAGTATTGGTTTGGAAATAGGGTAGTTGATGAGTGGAACAGTCTGCCTAGTAGGGTTATTGAAGCTAGGACCTTGGGTAGTTTCAAATTTAGGTTGGATAAATTCATGAGTGAGAGGGTTGGATTTGAGTGGGACTCGCGCATGAGTGGGTAGAATTGTCAAAGCTTATTTCTTGGGTAGCTTTGAAAATTGGGTTGAGCAAATATTCTGTTAGTGGGATGGATTGTGAAGGACCTGCCTAGTATGGGCCAACAGGCCTGCTGCAGTGTTCCTCCTTTCTTATGTTCTTATGTTATGTTCTTATGTTAACTACTACTATTACCGTTACTACTATCACTACCATTATTAATACATTTTCACTACCCCGTTCAAATGCACCTACTACAATTGCTACTACTACTACTACCAATTCTTTTACCACCTCAACTATTCTAGATAACCATAATTTGATTAATGATACCCAGCATGGATTCACGATGGGCCGTTCCTGCCTATCTAATTTATTAACCTTCTTCAGTAAAGCTTTTGAGGCTGTTGATCACGATAAAGAATTCGATATTGTTTATTTAGACTTTAGTAAGGCTTTTGATAGAGTACCGCACCAGAGACTGTTAAAGAAAGTGGCAGCTCATGGCATTGGGGGAAAAGTGCTGTCATGGATCGAGTCATGGCTCACCAATAGGAAGCAGAGAGTGTGCATAAATGGGGTTAAATCCGAATGGGGACTTGTAACAAGTGGTGTTAAGAACATAAGAACATAAGAAAGGAGGAACACTGCAGCAGGCCTGTTGGCCCATACTAGGCAGGTCCTTCACAATCCGTCCCACAAACAGAATATTTGCTCAACCCAATTTTCAATGCTACCCAAGAAATAAGCTTTGACAATTCTACCCACTCATGCGCGAGTCCCACTCAAATCCAACCCCTCTCACTCATGAATTTATCCAACCTGACTTAACTCAGTGAAGACTTGTCTTGTGTGCTCTCTGTGAATCTGAACAAGATGTCCTCTCTTGAGCTACTCTACCAGCAGCTGAAGGAAGAACTGAGGGTAGCTAAGCTTGAGATACAGCGACTGACTGAGGAAAACAAGAGGATTCGTAGTAATCCTCCTGTTGAGAATCCTCAAGCCAAGAAAGAAACCTGGGCAGTGGCTGGAATGCATGGGACAAAGTTAAAGATCAAGAGGATGGGTGGAGAGGTAGAATTAACGAAGAACCAGAAGCCTGTTGTGGAAACATCGAACCGATTCTCCGTGTTACCCGATGAATGTGAGTCGACTACAGGGAACATCACGAACGACACCAAGGAAGGTAAGAACATTGTTCTTGTTGGGGATAGTCAAATTAGGTATATGGATAGGGCCTTCTGCTTGAAAGATAGAAGTAGGAGACAGAGGGTTTGCTTTCCTGGGGCTGGGATGTGAACCCTTAACTAACATTTTTAACCTATCTCTTCAAACAGGTGTAGTGCCGGATACGTGGAAGATGGAACATAAGAACATAAGAACATAAGAAAGGAGGAACACTGCAGCAGGCCTGTTGGCCCATACTAGGCAGGTCCTTCACAATCCGTCCCACTAACAGAATATTTGCTCAACCAATTTTCAAAGCTACCCAAGAAATAAGCTTTGACAATTCTACCCACTCATGCGCGAGTCCCACTCAAATCCAACCCCTCTCACTCATGAATTTATCCAACCTAAATTTGAAACTACCCAAGGTCTAGCTTCAATAACCCTACTAGGCAGACTGTTCCACTCATCAACTACCCTATTTCCAAACCAATACTTTCCTATTCCTTTCTAAATCTAAACTTATCTAACTTGAATCCATTTTGCGGGTTCTCTCTTGGAGAGATATCCTCAAGACCTTATTTATATCCCCTTGTTAATACCCATTTTCCACTTGTATACCTCGATCATGTCTCCCTCATTCTACGTCTTACAAGTGAATGTAATTTTAGGGTCTTCAATCTTTCTTCGTAAGGAAGATTTCTAATGCTATGTATTAATTTAGTCATTCTACGCTGAATGTTTTCTAACGAATTTATGTCCATTCTGTAATATGGAGACCAGAACTGAGCTGCGTAATCTAGGTGAGGCCTTACTAATGATGTATAAAGCTGTAATATAACCTCTGGACTTCTGTTGCTAACACTTCTTGATATAAATCCCAGTAATCTATTTGCCTTATTACGTACGCTTAGGCATTGCTGTCTTGGTTTAAGGTTGCTGCTTACCATCACCCCCAAGTCCTTCTCGCAATCTGTATGGCTAAGTTCTACGTTATTTAACTTATAAGTGCTTGGGTTATGGACACTCCCGAGCTTCAGAACCTTGCATTTATCTACATTGAACTGCATCTGCCACTTTTCTGACCACGAATTAAGTTTGTCTAAATCTTCCTGAAGTTCTATGACATCTATGTTTGAATCAATTATCCTACCTATCTTCGTGTCGTCGGCGAATTTGCTCATATCACTAGTAATTCCCTCATCAAGGTCATTGATATATATTATAAATAACAATGGGCCTAAGACTGATCCCTGTGGAACACCACTTGTTACAAGTCCCCATTCGGATTTAACCCCATTTATGCACACTCTCTGCTTCCTATTGGTGAGCCATGACTCGATCCATGACAGCACTTTTCCCCCAATGCCATGAGCTGCCACTTTCTTTAACAGTCTCTGGTGCGGTACTCTATCAAAAGCCTTACTAAAGTCTAAATAAACAATATCGAATTCTTTATCGTGATCAACAGCCTCAAAAGCTTTACTGAAGAAGGTTAATAAATTAGATAGGCAGGAACGGCCCTCGTGAATCCATGCTGGGTATCATTAATCAAATTATGGTTATCTAGATGGCTTCTAATAATATCAGCTATAATTGACTCTAGTAATTTGCCTACAATTGAGGTCAGGCTTATTGGGCGGTAGTTTGACGGTAGTGACTTGTCCCCTGCTTTAAAAATAGGAATTACATTAGCCATCTTCCACATATCAGACACTACACCTGTTTGAAGAGATAAATTAAAAATGTTAGATATTGGTTCACAGAGTTCCATTTTGCATTCCTTAAGAACCCTTGCAAAAAGCTCATCAGGACCCGGCGATTTATTTTGTTTCAGTCGGTCCAGCTGTTTCATAATCATTTCGCTAGTGACTGTGATATTACATAATTTATCTTCTTCTGGGCCTCTGTAAAAATTAATTACTGGGATATTATTAATGTCTTCCTGTGTGAAAACCGAGAGAAAATAATTATTAAAAATAGAGCACATATCATTCTCCTTGTCAGTAAGATGCCCAAAGTTATTTTTAAGGGGACCTATCTTATCCCTAACTTTTGTTCTATAAACCTGGAAAAAACTTTTGGGTTAGTTTTTGAATCCCTAGCAACTTTAATTTCATAGTCCCGTTTAGATTTTCTTATTCCCTTTTTAACGTCCCTCTTAATGTCAGTATACTGATTTATAAGATGACCCTCACCTCTTTTTATGCGCCTATAAATTCCTTTCTTCTGCCCTAAAAGATATTTGAGCCTATTATTCATCCATTTTGGGTCATTTCTACTTGATCTAATTTCTTTATACGGGATAAATGTTCTTTGGGCAGCCTGTATAGTGTCAAGAAAACTGTCATATTGATACCTCTCTTCTTCACCCCAGTCCACAGTTGATAAGTGTTCTCTAAGTCCATTATAATCTGCTAAGCGAAAATCTGGGACCATTACTGAATTATCCCTACTATCATACATCCATTCAATGCTAAAGGTAATTGACTTGTGGTCGCTTGAGCCGAGTTCCTCTGTAATTTCTAAATTATTAACAAGGGTTTCCTTGCTTGCCAGAACCAAGTCAAGTAGGTTATTTCCCTTGTAGGTTCTGTTACAAACTGCTTCAAAAAGCAATCCTGAACTACTTCTAAAAAGTCGTTAGATTCTAAATTCCCTGTCATGAAATTCCAATCAATCTGACTAAAGTTAAAGTCCCTAAATTACTACGTTATCGTGTCTTGTGGCCTTAACAATTTCCTCCCAAAGTAGTCTCCCTTGTTCCCTATCTAAGTTTGGAGGACGGTAAATCACGCCTAAAATCAATTTTTCACACCCTCTGAAAATTCTATCCAGACAGACTCTGTATGTGTTAATTCAGACTTTATACCCGTTTTTATGCAACAATTTAAATGATCACGGACATAGAGTGCCACCCCACCCCCTTTCCCGATACTTCTGTCTACTTGGAACAATTTAAAACCCTGAATGTGACATTCGGCAGGCAAGTCCCGATTTTTTATATTAAACCATGTCTCAGTTATTGCAAAAACATCAATATTACCCGTACTTGCAACTAATCTCAACTCGTCCATCTTATTCCTAGCACTACGACTATTGGTGTAATATATATTTAGAGACCCTCCTTTCTCTTTACCCTTCCTGCTCATCTCTGTTTTTCCACTATACCTATTACTGTCCTTGTCATCTAGTGTCACTAGCTTTCCACTATCCACCTTATTCTGCCTATTACTAGTTCTCCTACAACTTATAATATTACTACACTGGGACTTCTCTGTTTTCCCCCCAAAACCCATACCACTAACTATTTCTAGTTTAAAGCCCTAACAGCTCCCTCCACTGCAGTTGCCAGTGCCCCCACCCCAGACCTGGATAAGTGAACCCCATCCCTGGCATACATGTCATTTCTGCCATAGAAGAGGTCCCAGTTATCAATGAATGTTACTGAATTTTCCTTACAGTATTTGTCCAGCCAGCAATTGACACCAATTGCCCTGGACAGCCATTCATTTCCAACTCCTCTCCTTGGCAAAATACCACATATGACAGGGTTCCCACCTTCTTCCTAATTATGTCTATTGCTGACCTAAACCTGCTAGTCAGGTCCTCACTCCTACGTCTGCCAACATCGTTGCCTCCAGCACTGAGACAGATAATAGGATTGCTCCCATTACCTCTCATGATGTCGTCCAGACGGCTAACAATATCCTCCATCCC
Organism: Cherax destructor; assembly: GCA_009830355.1. NCBI lineage: Eukaryota > Metazoa > Arthropoda > Malacostraca > Decapoda > Parastacidae > Cherax > Cherax destructor. The sequence continues at coordinate 6,715 of WNWK01009826.1, forward strand.
AGCCCCAGGAAAGCAAACCCTCTGTCTCCTACTCCTATCAATCAAACAGAAAGCCCTATCCATGTACCTAACCTGACTGTCCCCAACAACAACAATGTTTTTACCTTCCTTTGTGTCTTTCGTCGTGACGCTCCCAGAAGTCGACTCACATTCATCGGGTAGCACGGAGAATGGGTTCGATGTTTCCACAACATTCTCCTGGGTCTTCGTTGTTTCTACCTCTCCACCCGTCCTCTTGAGCCTTAACTTTGTCCCATGCGTTTTAGCCACTGTCCAGGTTCCTTTCCTGGCTTGAGGATTCTCAACAGGAGGATTACTACGAATCCTCTTGTTTTCCTCAGTCAGTCGCTGTATCTCAAGCTTAGCTACCCTCAGTTCTTCCTTCAGCTGCTGGTAGAGTAGCTCAAGAGAGGACATCTTCTTCAGATTGACAGAGAGCACACAAGACACGTCTTCACTGAGTTAAGTCAGGTCCACCACTGAGTTAAGTCAGGTCCACCACTGAGTTAAGTCAGGTCCACCACATACTACATACTACATACTACAAAAAATTATATCTACACGTCAGCAATTCTGGACCAGAGAAATCACGACAGCGATCGTTTAACATCATGGATGCCAGAGTTCAATGGATGTACACACATGGTGGGAGGATCCCCTGGATTAACCAGTCACTACCTGGCCACACTACTGCCTTCCCTCACCTCAGTGAGGACTAGAGTGCCTGGGAATACTCATATAAATCTTACTCATTTGTCACAGCTTCACAAGATTATTAGATGATTCGGGTTCTCTCTCATATCTATTTACTTCCTGATACCCGAAGTCAGTATGAATTAGTGTAACGAGGGTATGCCTCTCGTGTTTGTAAAATTTCTCTGCCTCTCGTGTTTGTAAAGTTTCTCTGCCTCTCGTGTTTGTAAAATTTCTATGCCTCTCGTGTTGTTAACTTGGGTTAGCTTCTTGCATTCGTAATGTGTCAACCCAGAGATTTACCAGAACAAAATTGTAAACAAGAGGAAAAGAAACAAATTTTGTATTCAGGTTCAAAAAATGTAATCTAAACTTATAAGAACAAACTAGAAACAAGAGCACAATCACTGAGGTGCAGGAGGACGTGTGAGAGGTTCAATATATATATATATATATATATATATATATATATATATATATATATATATATATATATATATATATATATATATATATATATGGGGAAGTGGAACAGAATTCTTCCTCCGTAAGCCATGCGTGTCGTAAGAGGCGACTAAAATGCCGGGAGCAAGGGGCTAGTAACCCCTTCTCCTGTATATATTACTAAATGTAAAAGGAAACTTTCGTTTTTCATTTTGACTCCAGGTAGACCCGCTTCGGTGGGAAACGGCCGACGTGTTGAAAGAAGAAGATATATATATATATATATATATATATATATATATATATATATATATATATATATATATATATATATATATATATATATATATATATATATATATATATATATATATATATATATATATATATATATATATATATATATATATATATATATATGTCGTGCCGATTAGGTAAAACTTGCTATTTTGGCTTAAATAGCAACGCTACCTTGCCATATATGACAAGTGAAAATTTGTGTATGCAATAATTTCGCCAAAATCATTCTGAACGTAACGAAAAAATATATTTCAATGTGTTTGTTTATTAATAATTTAATGTTAACGTATCTAAAATATATTTAGTTGGGTTAGGCTAAATTAAATTGCGCTTGTTGTAATAAGGTTAGGTAGGTTTTCAAAGTTTCTCTTGGTACAAAATTATAAATTCTTACATTAACATAAATGAAAAAATATATCTTTAAACGTATAAGAGAAAATTTTAGAAAGGACTTAATTTTAGATGAGTTCTTGCTAATTGACCAGTTTTACCTAATCGGCACGACATATATATATATACGTATATATATATATATATATATATATATATATATATATATATATATATATATATATATATATATATATATATATATATATATATAAATACATGTTAACAGAAGGTACTTGAAATATAACAGGTTTAACTAAGTGAAGACAAGAATGACAAAACAACAAAAGAGGAAGTAAAGAATTTATTACTAGATGTTCAGGAAGATATATAACAGGACGAGACGAGGCAGCACAATGCATTATAAAAGAATGTGCTGGAGAACTAAGCTAGTTTCTATAAATTGTTTGCTATACATTGGAGAAATTATTAGAAGTAAAACACTTGAAAGCAAAAAACACATTAAATGGCAAACAATTCTCTTTTCTGTTGAAACATGTTTGTGTATGAAATATATTCAGGTATTTTGAGAATAAGAAATAGATGGCAACGTGTTTAGAAGCTTTAACTAAGTAGCAATGGTGTAAACATTGGACGTGTTTCCTTAGACACCTGTTGTCCCTGTTCACTTATCAGTAAAATAGGTACCTGGGTGTTAGGGGACTGTGTGGGTCGTATCCTGGGACAAAACTGACCTAATTTGCGGGAAATGCTCAGCATAACAAGGGACTTTCTATATAGTAGTATGTCATTGATGTCAGCTATGGTCTGTATACCTTGTACTTGTACTTGTAGTAAATAAAGATATTATTATTATCGTGAGCGACGTCAATGTTTTCAGGAACCTAAAACAGGAGTCATTCACCAGTGTGAAGGAAGTTAAAACAGGAGTCATTCACCAGTGTGAAGGAAGTTAAAACAGGAGTCATTCACCAGTGTGAAGGAAGTTAAACCAGGAGTCATTCACCAGTGTGAAGGAAGTTAAACCAGGAGTCATTCACCAGTGTGAAGGAAGTTAAAACAGGAGTCATTGACCAGTGTGAAGGAAGTTAAACCAGGAGTCATTCACCAGTGTGAAGGAAGTTAAACCAGGAGTCATTCACCAGTGTGAAGGAAGTTAAACCAGGAGTCATTCACCAGTGTGAAGGAAGTTAAACCAGGAGTCATTCACCAGTGTGAAGGAAGTTCTCATACAGTTAATATCCTACAGGAAAGTGCCAGTCACCGGAAACCTGTAAAGTAGAAGGATAAATGAGGATAACGATCAAATATAAGATTGTGGCCACTGATGACGAAGGTAAGGACCAGATATTGGAGGATCAGGCAGAGGGAACACGGAGGAGAACACGGAGGAGAACACGGAGGAGAACACGGAGGGGAACACGGAGGAGAACACAACGCTCACGTTAGTGAAAACAAATAAACACGATTGAAAAAAAAAATGAAGCAAAAGAATCTAAGAGGAAATAAAACAAATTTTGCGAAGACGAACTGTTGGCAGCCATTGCTAGGGTTAAAATGTAGAAATGACGGCTAAACTAGGCTGGTCAGTTGATAATTACACAGTCCGGGAGTCTCTGATCCAGTCCTACACACTACGTAGGACTAGAGCACACACACACACACACACACACACACACACATACACACACAGCCTAACTATAAAAGAGGGGACTACACGGGTATGAGGAACTTCCTGCAGGAGGTTCAGTGGGACAGAGACATGGAAGGAAAGTCAGTAAACGAAATAATGGAATACGTAACAACAAAATGCAAGGAAGCAGAGGAAAGGTTTGTTCCCAAGGGCAACAGAAATAATGGGAAGTCCAGAACGAGCCCTTGGTTTACCCGAAGGTGCAGGAATGCAAGGACTAAGTGCGCTAGAGAATGGAAAAAGTACAAAAGGCAAAGGACCCAGGAAAATAAGGAGATTAGTCGTAGAGCCAGAAACGAGTATGCACAGATAAGGAGGGAGGCCCAGCGACAGTACGCAAATGACATAGCATTGAAAGTCAAGTCTGACCCAAAACTGCTGTATAGTCACATTAGGAGGAAGACAAAAGTCAAAGACCAGGTGATCAGGATGAGGAAAGAAGGTGGGGAACTCACAAGAAAACGATCAAGAAGTATGTGAGGAGCTCAATACGAGATTTAAGGAAGTATTTACAGTGGAGACAGGAAGGATTCTTGGAAGACAGAACAGAGGGGGACACCAACAAGGAATATACCAACAAGTGTTGGATGACATACACACAACTGAGGAGGAGGTGAAGAAGCTGCTCAGTGACCTTGATACCTCAAAGGCGATGGGACTGGACATATTCCCGTGGGTTCTTAGAGAGGTAGCAGAGATGCTGTGTGTGCCACTAACAACAATATTCAACACATCCCTTGAAACTGGGCAACTACCTGACGTATGGAAGAAGGCAAATGTAGTTCCCATTTTTAAGAAAGGAGACAGAAACGAGGCACTAAACTATAGACCAGTGTCACTTACGTGTATAGTGTGCAAAGTCATGGAGAAGGTTATCAGGAGGAGAATGGTGGAGCACCTGGAACGGCACAAGATTATAAACGATAACCAGCACGGATTCACGGAAGGCAAATCCTGTGTCACAAACCTGGAGTTCTACAACAAAATAACAGACGTAAGACACGAGAGGGAGGGGTGGGTTGATTGCATTTTCTTGGACTGCAGGAAGGCCTTCGACACAGTTCCTCATAAGAGAATAGTGCAGAAGTTAGAGGATCAGGCGTGTATAACAGGAAGGGCACTGCAATGGATCAGAGAATACCTGACAGGGAGGCAACAACGGGTCATGGTACGTGATGAGGTATCACAGTGGGCGCCTGTGACGAGTGGGGTCCCACAAGGGTCAGTCCTAGGACCAGTGCTATTCTTGGTATATGTGAATGACATGACGGACGGGATAGACTCAGATGTGCTGTTCGCAGATGATGTGAAGTTAATGAGAATTAAATCAGATGAGGATCAGGCAGGACTTCAAAGAGACTTGGACAGGCTGGACACCTGATCCAGCAACTTACTTCTCGAATTTAACCCCGCCAAATGCAAAGTCATGAAGATCGGGGAAGGGCAAAGAAGACCGCTAGGGGGGGGGCCAAAGACTGCAAACCTCGCTCAAGGAGAAAGATCTTGGGGTGAGTATAACACCGAGCACGTCTCCGGAAGCACACATCAACCAGATAACTGCTGCAGCATATGGGCGTCTGGCAAACCTGAGAATAGCGTTCCGATACCTTAGTAAGGAATCGTTCAAGACACTGTACACCGTGTACGTCAGGCCCATACTAGAGTATGCAGAGCCAGTTTGGAACCCGTACCTGGTCAAGCATGTCAAAAAATTATAGAAAACACAAAGGTTTGCGACAAGGTTAGTTCCAGAGGTAAGAATGGCCTACGAAGAAAGGTTAAGGACAGGAGGGTTAGGGGAGACATGATAACGACATACAAAATACTGCGGGGAATAGACAAGGTGGATAGAGACAGGATGTTCCAGAGATGGGACACAGAAACAAGGGGTCACAATTGGAAGTTGAACACTCAGATGAGTCAAAGGGATGTTAGGAAGTATTTCTTCAGCCATAGAGTGGTCAGGAAGTGGAGCAGGGAGAGAAGAGACCCAGTAGCGGTCAGTGAAGAGGCGGGGCCAGGAGCTGAGTCTTGACCCCTGCAACCACAATTAGGTGAGTACACACACACACACACACACACACATACACACACACATACACACACACACACACACACACACACACACACCAGAGCCAGGAGCTGAGTCTCGACCCCTGCAACCACAATTAGGTGAGTACACTCCCACACACACACACCCACACAGTCTTTGCACGTTTCCCTCTGTCTCTTCATGGTAATATATCCAGTTAACTTTCAAATTACCAACTCGCAGAAAATGTCTTTGTGTTGAGCAAACTTCTCTAATTAAAACGACTCATAACAATACTAGAGTCAACTGCCTTTCCCCGCTCTAACTTCATCCTCCTCCTGCAACTTTGGACGCTTTGCCAATGTAAACACGGCAACTTTTTGGTGCGTCTTCCACTGAAAACACCGCTGCAACTTTTGGCCGGTCTGTTGTTGTAAACACTAGCACCTTGTTGATGGTCTGTTGTTGTAAACACTAGCACCATGTTGATGGTCTGTTGTTGTAAACACTAGCACCTTGTTGATGGTCTGTTGTTGTAAACACTAGCACCTTGTTGATGGTCTGTTGTTGTAAACACTAGCACCTTGTTGATGGTCTGTTGTTGTAAACACTAGCACCTTGTTGATGGTCTGTTGTTGTAAACACTAGCACCTTGTTGATGGTCTGTTGTTGTAAACACTAGCACCTTGTTGATGGTCTGTGTAAACACTAGCACCTTGTTGATGGTCTGTTGTTGTAAACACTAGCACCTTGTTGATGGTCTGTTGTTGTAAACACTAGCACCTTGTTGATGGTCTGTTGTTGTAAACACTAGCACCTTGTTGATGGTCTGCCGCTGTAAACACTAGCACCTTGTTGATGGTCTGTTGTTGTAAACACTAGCACCTTGTTGATGGTCTGTTGTTGTAAACACTAGCACCTTGTTGATGGTCTGTTGTTGTAAACACTAGCACCTTGTTGATGGCTGTTGTTGTAAACACTAGCACCTTGTTGATGGTCTGTTGTTGTAAACACTAGCACCTTGTTGATGGTCTGTTGTTGTAAACACTAGCACCTTGTTGATGGTCTGTTGTTGTAAACACTAGCACCTTGTTGATGGTCTGTTGTTGTAAACACTAGCACCTTGTTGATGGTCTGTTGTTGTAAACACTAGCACCTTGTTGATGGTCTGTTGTTGTAAACACTAGCACCTTGTTGATGGTCTGTTGTTGTATACACTAGCACCTTGTTGATGGTCTGTTGTAAACACTAGCACCTTGTTGATGGTCTGTTGTTGTAAACACTAGCACCTTGTTGATGGTCTGTTGTTGTAAACACTAGCACCTTGTTGATGGTCTGTTGTTGTAAACACTAGCACCTTGTTGATGGTCTGTTGTTGTAAACACTAGCACCTTGTTGATGGTCTGTTGTTGTAAACACTAGCACCTTGTTGATGGTCTGTTGTTGTAAACACTAGCACCTTGTTGATGGCTGTTGTTGTAAACACTAGCACCTTGTTGATGGTCTGTTGTTGTAAACACTAGCACCTTGTTGATGGTCTGTTGTTGTAAACACTAGCACCTTGTTGATGGTCTGTTGTTGTAAACACTAGCACCTTGTTGATGGGCTGTTGTTGTAAACACTAGCACCTTGTTGATGGCGTTGTTGTAAACACTACTTGTTGATGGTCTGTTGTAAACACTAGCACCTTTGTTGATGGTCTGTTGTTGTAAACACTAGCACCTTGTTGATGGTCTGTTGTTGTAAACACTAGCACCTTGTTGATGGTCTGTTGTTGTAAACACTAGCACCTTGTTGATGGTCTGTTAGTTGTAAACACTAGCACCTTGTTTGTTATTTAATTTTGAGGTCTGTTGTTGTAATAACTAGCACCATGTTGATGGTCTGTTGCTATACATAGACTTTATGGTTTGGTACAACTGCATGTATGATTTGTTTATGTAACACTAGACGGATTCGAAAATGTTGACTTGTTTACCGCACCTCAGAAATGTCGACAAGACTTGTTGTCTTGAAGCTAGCATTTTGACTGTACTGTTGCTACAGAGTCCAACATTGGACCATTTGAGTCTCACTAGCATTGTTGATTCAGTTTAGCATTTTGAGGTCAGAATTGTTGACTAGACTTGTGATGGTCTGAAGAACTAGATTTTATAGTCTGAGGCTCTAACACTAGATATTATGGTCGTTGTGACTCGACTTGCTTAGTCGGAAAGCTAGACATTGTGATAGTCTTGTTAAACACTAGCATTGTGACTCGAATAACTAGCACTTGTGATCTAGTTAGAAAATGTGACTCAGATACTTAGCTAGCTGAGGCTTGTGTAAACCAGCACATTGTTGACTCAGATACTTAGCTTAGCCCGAGGCTCCAGACATTGTGACTCAGATACTTAGCTACCGAGGCTCCAGACATTGTGACTCAGATACTTAGCTTGTCGAGGCTCCAGACATTGTGACTCAGATACTTAGCTTCGAGGCTCCAGACATTGTGACTCAGATACTACTAGCTCGAGGCTCCAGACATTGTAACTCAGATACTTAGCTCGAGGCTCCAGACATTGTGACTCAGATACTTAGCTCGAGGCTCCAGACATTGTGACTCAGATACTTAGCTTAGCTCGAGGCTCCAGACATTGTGACTCAGATACTTAGCTTAACACGAGGCTCCAGACATTGTGACTCAGATACTTAGCTCGAGGCTCCAGACATTGTGACTCAGATACTTAGCTAGCGAGGCTCCAGATTGTGACTCAGATACTTAGCTAGCCCGAGGCTCCAGACATTGTGACTCAGATACTTAGCTTAGCCCGAGGCTCCAGATTGTGACTCAGATACTTAGCTTAGCCCGAGGCTCCAGACATTGTGACTCAGATACTTAGCTTAACACGAGGCTCCAGACATTGTGACTCAGATACTTAGCTTAGCTCGAGGCTCCAGACATTGTGACTCAGACACTTAGCTTAACCCGAGACTCCAGACATTGTGACTCAGATACCTAACGCGAGGCTCCAGACATTGTGACTCAGATACTTAGCTTAGCCCGAGGCTCCAGACATTGTGACTCTGATACTTAGCTTAGCCCGAGGCTCCAGACATTGTGACTCAGATACTTAGCTTAGCTCGAGGCTCCAGACATTGTGACTCAGACACTTAGCTTAACCCGAGGGCTCCAGACATTGTGACTCAGATACCTAACCAGAGGCTCCAGACATTGTGACTCAGAACTTAGCTTAGCCCGAGGCTCCAGACATTGTGACTCTGATACTTAGCTTAGCCCGAGGCTCCAGACATTGTGACTCAGATACTTAGCTTAGCTCGAGGCTCCAGACATTGTGACTAAGACACTTAGCTTAACCCGAGGCTCCAGACATTGTGACTCAGATACTTAGCGCGAGGCTCCAGACATTGTGACTCAGATACTTAGCGCGAGGCTCCAGACATTGTGACTCAGATACTTAGCTCGAGGCTCCAGACATTGTGACTCAGATACTTAGCTCGAGGCTCCAGACATTGTGACTCAGATACTTAGCTCGAGGCTCCAGACATTGTGACTCAGATACTTAGCTCGAGGCTCCAGACATTGTGACTCAGATACTTAGCTCGAGGCTCCAGACATTGTGACTCAGATACTTAGCTCGAGGCTCCAGACATTGTGACTCAGATACTTAGCTAGCGAGGCTCCAGACATTGTGACTCGATACTTAGCTAGCCGAGGCTCCAGACATTGTGACTCAGATACTTAGCAGCTCGAGGCTCCAGACATTTGACTCAGATACTTAGCTTAGCTCGAGGCTCCAGACATTGTGACTCGATACTTAGCTTCCGAGGCTCCAGACATTGTGACTCAGATACTTAGCTTAGCTCGAGGCTCCAGACATTTTGACTCAGATACTTAGCTTAACACGAGGCTCCAGACATTGTGACTCAGATACTTAGCTCGAGGCTCCAGACATTGTGACTCGGATACTTAGCTCGAGGCTCCAGACATTGTGACTCAGATACTTAGCTCGAGGCTCCAGACATTGTGACTCAGATACTTAGTGCTCGAGGCTCCAGATTGTGACTCAGATACAGCTTAGCCTCGAGGCTCCAGACATTGTGACTCAGATACTTAGCTCGAGGCTCCAGACATTGTGACTCAGATACTTAGCTTAGCCCGAGGCTCCAGATTGTGACTCAGATACTTAGCTTAGCCCGAGGCTCCAGACATTGTGACTCAGATACTTAGCTTAACACGAGGCTCCAGACATTGTGACTCAGATACTTAGCTTAGCTCGAGGCTCCAGACATTGTGACTCAGACACTTAGCTTAACCCGAGACTCCAGACATTGTGACTCAGATACCTAACGCGAGGCTCCAGACATTGTGACTCAGATACTTAGCTTAGCTCGAGGCTCCAGACATTGTGACTCAGACACTTAGCTTAACCCGAGGCTCCAGACATTGTGACTCAGATACCTAACGCGAGGCTCCAGACATTGTGACTCAGATACTTAGCGCAGGCTCAGACATTGTGACTCAGATACTTAGCTCGAAGCTCCAGACATTGTGACTCAGATACTTAGCTCGAGGCTCCAGACATTGTGACTCAGATACTTAGCTCGAGGCTCCAGACATTGTGACTCAGATACTTAGCTCGAGGCTCCAGACATTGTGACTCAGATACTTAGCTCAAGGCTCCAGACATTGTGACTCAGATACTTAGCTCGAGGCTCCAGACATTGTGACTCAGATACTTAGCTGCCTCGAGGCTCCAGACATTGTGACTCTGATACTTAGCTTAGCGAGGCTCCAGACATTGTGACTCAGATCTAGCTTAGCTCGAGGCTCCAGACATTGTGACTAAGACACTTAGCTTAACCCGAGGCTCCAGACATTGTGACTCAGATACTTAGCGCGAGGCTCCAGACATTGTGACTCAGATACTTAGCGCGAGGCTCCAGACATTGTGACTCAGATACTTAGCTCGAGGCTCCAGACATTGTGACTCAGATACTTAGCTCGAGGCTCCAGACATTGTGACTCAGATACTTAGCTCGAGGCTCCAGACATTGTGACTCAGATACTTAGCTCGAGGCTCCAGACATTGTGACTCAGATACTTAGCTCGAGGCTCCAGACATTGTGACTCAGATACTTAGCTCGAGGCTCCAGACATTGTGACTCAGATACTTAGCTTAGCCCGAGGCTCCAGACATTGTGACTCAGATACTTAGCTTAGCTCGAGGCTCCAGACATTGTGACTCTGATACTTAGCTTAGCTCGAGGCTCCAGACATTGTGACTCAGATACTTAGCTCGAGGCTCCAGACATTGTGATTCAGATACTTAGCTTAGCTCGAGGCTCCAGACATTGTGACTCAGATACTTAGCTCGAGGCTCCAGACATTGTGACTCAGATAATTAGCTTAGCCCGAGGCTCCAGACATTGTGACTCAGATACTTAGCTTAGCTCGAGGCTCCAGACATTGTGACTCAGATAGCTTAGCCCGAGGCTCCAGACATTGTGACTCAGATACTTAGCTCGAGGCTTCAGACATTGTGACTCAGATACTTAGCTTAGCCCGAGGCTCCAGACATTGTGACTCAGATACTTAGCTTAGCTCGAGGCTCCAGACATTGTGACTCAGATACTTAGCTTAGCTCGAGGCTCCAGACATTGTGACTCAGATACTTAGCTTAGCCAGAGGCTCCAGACATTGTGACTCAGATACTTAGCTTAGCTCGAGGCTCCAGACATTGTGACTCAGATACTTAGCTCGAGGCTCCAGACATTGTGACTCAGATACTTAGCTTAGCTCGAGGCTCCAGACATTGTGACTCAGATACTTAGCTTAGCTCGAGGCTCCAGACATTGTGACTCAGATACTTAGCTTAGCCAGAGGCTCCAGACATTGTGACTCAGATACTTAGCTTAGCTCGAGGCTCCAGACATTGTGACTCAGATACTTAGCTTAGCCAGAGGCTCAAGACATTGTGCGCTGCGCCATCACAAGACAACTTTAACTTAATTAACATTGCACACTGACTAACCTATTGTTAAATACAGCCAATAATAACATGTTTACAACAAATTAACTTACAGTAATATCGATAAAAACCAGGTATTAGACGAATAATCTTACAGTCTAGAGAAAGATTACGTGTTAATTTTTTGAACATAACTAACATGGACAAAATTACAAAAACTAGTAGAACATAGCAAATTTATGATAAGATTTAGTTCGGGGTTTTAACCAGAAAGGTTAGCCACCCAGGATAACCCAGGGTAGGTAAGGTTATCCACTCAGGATAACCCAAGGTAGGGAAGGTTATCCACCCAGGATAACCCAAGGTAGGGAGGGTTATCCACCAAGGATAACCCAGGGGAGGTAATGTTATCCACCAAGGATAACCCAGGGTAGGGAAGGTTATCCACCCAGGATAACCCAGGGTATGGAAGGTTATCTACCCAGGATAACCCAGGGTAGGGAAGATTATTCACCCAGGATAACCCCAGGAACTCAGTGCGTCATCAAAGACGGTCTGTCATATTTCCATTGTGGGCCTTTAATCTTTTCCTCCAGGATGCGACCCCCACCAGTAGACTAACACCCAGATACCTATTTGCTTGCTAGGTGAACGGGACAACAAGTATATGGAAACGCGCCCAAATGTTTCCACTCTTACCGGGGATCGATCCCGGGACACTCAATGTGTGAACCGAGAGCGTTGAGAAATATTCCAAACATTAAATTCACTGACTTGCAACATTGTCCATTATACGAGAACACAGAATGAACACCTTGGTTATGGTCCAGTGAACGTCAGGACCTGTCTTGTTCCAGTCAACGTCAGGACCTGTCTTGTTCCAGTCAACGTCTAGACCTGGCTTGTTGCAGTCAACGTCTTGACCTGTCTTGTTGCAGTCAACGTCTGGACCTGTCTTGTTGCAGTCAACGTCTGGACCTGTCTTGTTCCAGTCTACGTCTGGACCTGTCTTGTTCCATTCAACATCTGGACGTGACTTGTTCCAGTCAACGCCTGGACCTGTCTTGTTCCAGTCAACGTCTGGACCTATCTTGTTCCAGTCAACGTCAGGACCTGTCTTGTTCCAGTCAACGTCAGGACTTGTCTTGTTCCAGTCAACGTTAGGACCTGTCTTGTTCCAGTCAGCGTCAGGACCTGTCTTGTTCCAGTCAACGTCTGGACCTGTCTTGTTCCAGTCAACGTCAGGACCTGTCTTGTTCCAATCAACGTCAGGACCTGTCTTGTTCCAGTCAACGTCAGGACCTGTCTTGTTCCAGTCAACGTCAGGACCTGTCTTGTTCCAGTCAACGTCAGGACCTGTCTTATTCCAGTCAACGTCAGGACTTGTCTTGTTCCAGTCAACGTCAGGACGTGTCTTGTTGCAGTCAACGTCTGAACCTGGCTTGTTGCAGTCAACGTCAGGACCTGGCTTGTTGCAGTCAACGTCTGGACCTGGCTTGTTGCAGTCAACGTCAGGACCTGTCTTGTTCCAGTCAACGTCAGGACCTGGCTTGTTGCAGTCAACGTCTGGACCTGGCTTGTTGCAGTCAACGTCTGGACCTGTCTTGTTCCAGTCAACGTCAGGACCTGGCTTGTTGCAGTCAACGTCTGGACCTGGCTTGTTGCAGTCAACGTCTGGACCTGTCTTGTTATAGTCAACGTCTGGACCTGTCTTGTTGCAGTCAACGTCTGGACCTGTCTTGTTATAGTCAACGTCTGGACCTGTCTTGTTCCAGTCAACGTCTGGACCTGGCTTGTTGCAGTCAACGTCTGGATCTGTCTTGTTGCAGTCAACGTCTGGACCTGTCTTGTTATAGTCAACGTCTGGACCTGTCTTGTTCCAGTCAACGTCTGGACCTGGCTTGTTGCAGTCAACGTCTGGACCTGTCTTGTTCCAGTCAACGTCTGGACCTGTCTTGTTGCAGTCAACGTCTGGACCTGGCTTGTTGCAGTCAACGTCAGGACCTGTCTTGTTGCAGTCAACGTCTGGACCTAACTTGTTGCAGTCAACGTCTTGACCTATCTTGCTGCAGTCAACGTCTGGACCTGTCATGTTCCAGTCAACGTCAGGACCTGTCTTGTTGCAGTCAACGTCTGGACCTGTCTTGTTCCAGTCAACGTCAGGACCTGTCTTGTTCCAGTCAACGTCAGGACGTGTCTTGTTGCAGTCAACGTCTGAACCTGGCTTGTTGCAGTCAACGTCAGGACCTGGCTTGTTGCAGTCAACGTCTGGACGTGTCTTGTTCCAGTCAACGTTAGGACCTGTCTTGTTCCAGTCAACGTCTGGACCTGTCTTGTTGCAGTCAACGTCTGGACCTGTCTTGTTGCAGTCAACGTCTGGACCTGTCTTGTTGCAGTCAACGTCTGGACCTGTCTTGTTGCAGTCAACGCCTGGACCTGTCTTGTTGCAGTCAACGTCTGGACCTGTCTTGTTGCAGTCAACGTCTGGACCTGTCTTGTTGCAGTCAACGTCTGGACCTGTCTTGTTGCAGTCAACGTCTGGACCTGTTTTGTTGCAGTCAACGTCTGGACCTGGCTTGTTGCAGTCAACGTCTGGACCTGTCTTGTTGCAGTCAACGTCTGGACCTGTCTTGTTGCAGTCAACGTCTGGACGTGTCTTGTTGCAGTCAACGTCTGGACGTGTCTTGTTGCAGTCAACGTCTGGACCTGTCTTGTTGCAGTCAACGTCTGGACCTGTCTTGTTGCAGTCAACGTCTGGACCTGTCTTGTTGCAGTCAACGTCTGGACCTGTCTTGTTGCAGTCAACGTCTGGACCTGTCTTGTTGCAGTCAACGTCTGGACCTGTCTTGTTGCAGTCAACGTCTGGACCTGTCTTGTTGCAGTCAACGTCTGGACCTGTTTTGTTGCAGTCAACGTCTGGACCTGTCTTGTTGCAGTCAACGTCTGGACCTGTCTTGTTGCAGTCAACGTCTGGACCTGTCTTGTTGCAGTCAACGTCAGGACCTGTCTTGTTGCAGTCAACGTCAGGACGTGTCTTGTTGCAGTCAACGTCTGGACCTGTCTTGTTGCAGTCAACGTCTGGACGTGTCTTGTTGCAGTCAACGTCTGGACCTGACTTGTTCCAGTCAATGTCAGGACCTGTCTTGTTCCAGTCAACGTCAGGACCTGTCTTGTTCCATTCAACATCTGGACCTGTCTTGTTCCATGCAACATCTGGACGTGTCTTGTTCCAGTCAACGTCTGGACGTGTCTTGTTGCAGTCAACGTCTGGACGTGTCTTGTTCCAGTCAACGTGTGGACGTGTCTTGTTCCAGTCAACGTCTGGACGTGTCTTGTTCCAGTCAACGTCTGGACGTGTCTTCCTCACGATTAAAAACAGTGTTACACTCCGGTCCAATCTGCATATAATATGTTAATCTGAGATGAACATTAAATTATTTCTCACTTTGACCTATGTAATATGAATTACAATGTTTATATGATATAGTACAAGCGCTTTTTTGTTTCTATGAGGCTAAAATTATAACCAAAATTTAAAAAAATAATAACATGTAAGCCAGCGGAAGGCCTCGGTCAGATGACCGAAAGCTCCAGCTATGGGTCTAAGACCAGCATCAGGAAACACTTGTTCTGTTTCTTGTCACAAAGACATTTTTATTGCAGTTTTGAGGACGCAGAAGTGTGTTTACAATTTCATAATTCTTTATCTCGGTCAACACTGGGATACATACACGCAGTGTACGTACACTGGGATTCACACAGTGTACGTACACTGGGATACACGGAGTGTACGTACACTGGGATACACGCAGTGTACATACACTGGGATACATACACGCAGTGTACGTACACTGGGATACATAGTGCACCTGCACTGGTATACATGCAGTGCACGTACATTGGGATACATACAGTACACGTACACTGGGATACATAGTGCACATACACTGGGATACATACAGTGCCCGTACACTGGGATACATACATGCAGTGCATGTACACTGGGATACATACAGTGCACGTACACTGGGATTCATGCAATGCACGTAGACTGGGATACATGCAGTGCACGTACACTGGGATACATGCAGTGCACGTACACTGGGATACATGCAGTGCACGTACACTGGGATACATGCAGTGCACGTACACTGGGATACATGCAGTGCACGTACACTGGGATACATGCAGTGCACGTTCACTGGGATACATGCAGTGCACGTACACTGGGATACATGCAGTGCACGTACACTGGGATACATGCAGTGCACGTACACTGGGATACATGCAGTGCACGTAAAGAGTAACGTTAAAGCACTGGTACACTTGCTTTGTCTGGTTCTGCTCACTTTAATTTTTCAATATAAATACTTGGTCCATACATTCCCTGCCCTTCCTCAATCCACATTGTTACTCTGCAATCCACATTGTTACTCTGCAATCCACATTGTTACTCTGTAATCCACATTGTTACTCTGCAATCCTTTCTCTTTCTCTCCTAAGTCTTTCAATAATTGTACCATACACTTTACCCGGTATATATAGTAGGTTGAGTCACTTATTATTCTTATATTCTCCCACTTTTGCTTTTCTGAAAATATAGAATTGTGGTATTTGCCAGTGTTTAGGTGCCTATAAGTACCTTCTTTCATCTTAAAAACTATATCCCACCAGCTTTCATTTTCTGGGTCTTAATCCCATCAGTCCCAGCTGATTTACCTTTTATTATATCCACAGAATCACAAACATATCTTGCATCCACCTCTTATTCTTCCTTTCTCCTACGAGGTGTTATTCCTCCCTGCCCAGTGCATGAAATCACTGCCTCTCATTCATTGACAGTTTACAACTCAAAATATTATCTTCATCTTTCAAGTAATTCCACCTCCTCGTCTAACATAACCCCATTACCAAGATCTTTTGCTCAACTGACATTCTCACCTTGTTAAGAAATAAGTCACTTTGTCTGACTTTCTTGGGTTACTAAGAAATAAGTCACTTTGACTTTTTTGGGTTATCCTGGGGGGTTCTCTACACATATGCTGCTATGTATGATAATATAACTGTATTTGTATATACCTGAATAAACTAACTTATTCTTAGCAAAATATGCTCATAGACTCCTAAATGACTCCCTCTAATAGACTCTAATTGGCTCTCCTGTGGCACTCCCTCACCGCACTCTTGACTCTCGGTGCCTCTCTACTCTGTCTTCCCTTTATCATTTCTACGTTGTAAATTCCTCTCGTGTGTGAATTTAGTGTTGGAATTAACGTCGTTGTGGGAAAGTTTTTAAAACAGTCCGATTTCAATGATTTTTTTTATTGTAAGTTCAGATCAGACGTCTATACTAGAAGTTCCATGAAGTTTGTTTAAAAGTCAAGAGAAAAAATTAATACCGATTTTTGTTATGGCAACAAACTACTGCCTTTTTTTAGCAATATTGGTAATACTTAGAATGTTGTAATTAGCTTTACATAAACAACAAAAGAATAACGAATAATTTGCCAGAGGGAAAATAAACATATAATGTAGCCTTATTTTTTTTGTGTGTGTGTTGGGGGGGGAGGGGGGGTTGAGAAAGAAACACGGGCAATGTTTCTACCCTGGCTGGGAATCGATCCCAGACCCGCGCCGTGTGAAGCGAGAGCTTTAGCCACCAGAGCTTTCGTACAGTGAAGTCTAGGATGTTTAATTCATGGTATAATTTAACAAATCTTTCATGACAACTGTGTTGCAATATAATTGTCCTCAAAGATTTGTCCACAATGCATCATTATTGTCCCTCCAACAATGTTGACATGTAGTGTACCAACCTCAAGAGTCTAGACGACCAAAGATTCCAGCAGAACACACTCTATAAGCCACCAAATTGAGAATAAAGCAGAGTAGTGTACCAACCCGTGTATAATTCACTGGGTAAGTTGAATGATTCACCGGTACATGTCCCGGTCCGGGTCTTTACCTTCTTCTTCTTGTAGGTTCGCCGGTACGTCCGGCCCGGTTCTTCTCCAAATGGTGACCCGGCCTGCGGGTCTTTACCAGATTGTGACCCATCGTCTAGTTCCAAACATCCTCCACACTCCCTCTCCCTTACAGTGGGTTGATATAATATGTTTTTTTCTCCTAAACATCCAAATAAAAATAATATTCGGGAAAAAATACATTTATAACCAAAGCAACACCATTTGTATTATTACGTCATTGTGATGATGAAAGCACAGGTGGCCCGGTAGTCTGGAGGTGGCCCGGTAGTCTGGAGGTGGCCCGGTAGTCTGGAGGTGGCCCGGTAGTCTGGAGGTGGCCCGGTAGTCTGGAGGTGGCCCGGTAGTCTGGAGGTGGCCCGGTAGTCTGGAGGTGGCCCGGTAGTCTGGAGGTGGTCCGGTAGTCTGGAGGTGGCCCGGTAGTCTGGAGGTGGCCTGGTAGTCTGGAGGTGGCCCGGTAGTCTGGAGGTGGCCGGGTAGTCTGGAGGTGGCCCGGTAGTCTGGAGGTGGCCCGGTAGTCTGGAGGTGGCCCGGTAGTCTGGAGGTGGCCTGGTAGTCTGGAGGTGGCCCGGTAGTCTGGAGGTGGCCTGGTAGTCTGGAGGTGGCCCGGTAGTCTGGAGGTGGCCCGGTAGTCTGGAGGTGGCCCGGTAGTCTGGAGGTGGCCCGGTAGTCTGGAGGTGGCCTGGTAGTCTGGAGGTGGCCCGGTAGTCTGGAGGTGGCCCGGTAGTCTGGAGGTGGCCCGGTAGTCTGGTGGCTAGAGCTCTCGCTTCACACACGGAGGGCCCGGGTTCGATTCCCGGCGGGTGGAAATATTTCGACGTGTTTCCTTACACCTGTTGTCATGTTCACCTAGCAGCAAATAGGTACCCGGGTGTTAGTCGACTGGTGTGGGTGGCATCCTGGGGGACAAGATTAAGGACCCCAATGGAAATAAGACAGACAGTCCTCGATGACGCACTGATTTTCTTGGGTTATCCTTGGTGGCTAACCCCTCGGGGCTAAAAATCCGAAGAAATCTTATCTTATCTTAACTGCGTTTAATAAGAAAATAGCGATAAAACCTCTTAGGCACCAAAATTTTGCCAGAAAATTTTTTTTTTTAAATAATTTATTCCTAATTACAAGTTACCTACCACCTTAACTTTTTCTGCACAGCCACACTCTACACACAGCCACACTCTACACACAGCCACACTCTACACACAGCCACACTCTACACACAGCCACACTCTACACACAGCCACACTCTACACACAGCCACACTCTACACACAGCCACACTCTACACACAGCCACACTCTACACACAGCCACACTCTACACACAGCCACACTCTACACACAGTCACACTCTAACTCATCTTTCCACCAATTATTCCTCTTACCACGTGCACCCACCCTCCTATAATCACAAATTTTCACTGCACATTTTAACACTATATTCTTTACCCATAACTTTCTCACTGTCCAGAACATCCATACTTACTACTCTACAATCTACATTTATAGAACCATAAATACCAACATTAACCCTGAGCTAAAACACTTTCTTGACAGTTGTGACAGAACTCATAGACATAATACCAGACACAAACATCTCTTTGACATTCCCCGTGTCCGACTAAATCTATACAAAAATTCAATGCACATAAAAGGGCCTAAAATCTGGAACTTCCTACCTGAAAACTCTAGAACTGCAGACACAACCTCCATTTTCAAAAGCACCGTTAAAAAACATCTTATCTCACTTACGCACCCAACCGGTAGGTAACCACATGAAAACTACTTTATCTTGCACATATCCACAACAAAATACACGTATTGATATCTGTGATTCCCCTTAATTTGCACAGTACTAACCAAAATTCTAATACAACTATTGCTTCATAATTCTTAAGCTAGTCATAAGTTTGCCTAAGACACTCCAATATAGAAACTGTATCATGCCAACACCTCACCATTTCCATTAATATATAAACTAATTGTTAAATTCTAAAATATTTTGAACTACCTCAATTTTGTAAACCTAGTTAATCACTACAATTACCTAACCTTAATACCATTATAATCATTGTGTCACTATAGAGTAAGATCTAGTATATGACTGCCTGAAATGCCTAGGAATACCTAGGCATACTATTGGCCTTCTTGTAATAATTATTTCATAAAATGTACAAATACCATAAAATATGTAAACCCCAATTTGTAATATTATCAAAAATAAAGTTGAATTGAATAGAACAGTCTCTCGCTTTAGCATTTTATTCTCTACAGTTATTATCGTTTATCAAAACTCCCTGAGCATTCGCTTAAAACCTCCCAAAATCTCTCTACACATCTTACCTAGGTACATAAATGCTTTCTATAACCCACTTCTGACATTCCACCCTTATTCTAACCCACTTATTCTTGAATTTTAAACCTATACCCCCTTTTATCTAACCACCACTCATTATTTAGCTCTAGTTCTCTCGCATACACGTGTATTAACCCCATTTACTCCTCACCATTGAAAGTTTATGACCCGAATACCTCCTTTCCATCGTAGGAGGACTGGTGTGAAACGTAGCCATGAGCAACGTAACCTCCAGAACGTCTTCCATGTATATAACCTCACATTCTCGTAGGTTTCCCCCACATTAACTCAAAAGGGTTCTCGTGTTGTCTCATTAACTTTGCTCTCCGTGTTCCTGGCCTCCCATGCAGGTCTGTTTTCTTAATCAATTTCTGTTATTAATATTCTCCTTGATCAATGGCTTTGCTTTTGACCTGCTTACTCTCTCTACTGCTCTCTCTAATACTCTAATTGTTACTTCTTTTTTTTATTTTTAATCTGTTACTAGTACCTTTCTATGTCTCCTGCTGGCCAGAAGAGTTTTGCTTATCACTGTTATTAAAAGTCCCTCGTGGCAATAATGTTCTCCATCATGTTCTCTTTGAACTCTCGGGGCTTAAATTTGTCAACTCTTCAACATTGTTTAGTTATTCTGTATGATTGTTGTTTTTCACTACGTGAGATTCTTTGGGTAAAAATGCCTGAATTACCTCACCAGTCTCGTTTACGAATGTTGCGAAATATTCTTGATATTGTTGGTTACATTACGTACATTTGTGAACGACATATGTGTGTGTGTGCGTGTGTGTGTGTGCGTGTGTGTGCGTACTCACCTAATTGTGGTTGCAGGGGTCGAGACTCAGCTCCTGGCCCCGCCTCTTCGCTGTCCGCTACTGGGTCTCTGCTCTCCCTGCTCCATGAGCTTTATCATACCTCGTCTTAAAACTATGTATGGTTCCTGCCTCCACTATATCTTTCTCTAGACTATTCCACTTCCTGACTACTCTGTGGCTGAAGAAATGCTTCCTAACATCCCTTTGACTCATCTGAGTCTTCAGCTTCCAGTTGTGTCCCCTTGTTTCTGTGTTTCCTCTCTGAAACAACCTGTCACTATCTACCTTGTCAATTCCCCGCAGTATTTTGTATGTCGTTATCATGTCTCCTCTGACCCTTCTTTCCTCCAGTGTTGTTAGTCCTATTTCCCTCAACCTTTCTTCATAAGACAGACCCCTGAGTTGTGGAACTAACCTTGTCGCAAACCTTTGCACTTTCTCTAGTTTCCTTACGTGCTTGACCAGGTGTGGGTTCCAGACTGGTGCTGCATATTCTAGTATGGGCCTGACGTACACGGTATACAGTGTCTTGAACGATTCCTTGTTAAGGTAACGGAACGCTAATCTAAGGTTTGTGTGTGTGTGTGTGTGTGTATTTTCTGTCACATTACCTTCGTATATTTCATATTTTGGATAAGATTTCGATGTGATCATTTTTTTTTTCTCAGTCCGCATATTTTAAGACTATTGATATTAACACAGACAAGGTGTATAGAGGGGTGAATGCCTCTAGAGGTACATAAACCTAGAAGTTCCTTTGATCCCTATTTAAGGTATTAAAATATTCTTGACTGGTAGTCAAGAGGTTAGATGCAGCCTTAACGACCCTCGTGTAGTCGATACACTTGAAACCTCTCCATAAACCAGTAAATATAAACGTGCTTGTACATAGTACAAAAAAACTAACCCACCCATCATGTGTTATTTTTATTCTTCTTATAAGTAACCAAATCTCTTTCATTTTCTCTTCATTCTTCAACAAAACAACATCAGAATGCCTTAGACACGCACAATTAGCGCTGTAAATAATCTGAATGCAAAAAAGAGTGCAAATCCCGACTCAGATCAACGTCAACTTTAACAACCTCGTCACTCGGAAATCACGAGTGATATTACCTATTTTCTGAGCAACCCATCAATCTCTATTATCATCAGGTTGAGTGAAGCAAGACTGGTGCAACCATATCGTCCATGAGGTTAAAGGCCGTCGTTGCAAGACAGTGCTGGTGCAACCATATCGTCCATGAGGTTAAAGGTCGTCGTTGCAAGACAGTGCTGGTGCAACCATATCGTCCATGAGGTTAAAGGTCGTCGTTGCAAGACAGTGCTGGTGCAACCATATCGTCCATGAGGTTAAAGGTCGTCGTTGCAAGACAGTGCTGGTGTAACCATATCGTCCATGAGGTTAAAGGCCGTCGTTGCAAGACAGTGCTGGTGCAACCATATCGTCCATGAGGTTAAAGGTCGTCGCTGCATTACAATTCCGAAAGAAAATTTGCCAAGTTTCTGTAAGTTTTGCCTCGACAACAGTATTTTCCCAGAGGAAATTATTTGTCTAGATGTGTCGATTCATGTCAAATGAGAAGAATGGGAAGAAGAGGGGGAAGAAGAGAGAAAAGAGAGATACGAAAGAGGAGGAGGAGCAGGGGGAGAAGTGGTTACCTGCGCCGATTATGTATTCATAATAATTCTTACCATTGCACATTATACCGTCATATTTTGCGTGATTATCTTGCCTGGTAAAACACTGAGACAGTCGACTGGCGCTAGCCAAGGAAGCTGTCATCCTCACATCAGCCACTGAACACTAAGTGTGCTAGAATTAGACGTTCTCTAGCAAGTGGCGCTGCTGGTGTTGCACTGGTACGTTAATACTGACAGACTCAAAGAACACAAAAGAAGTGTTAGTCTTGCCGACACCAATAATGCTATTTTCTCTCATGTTGGAGATCACAGTCATCCTATTGACTGGTCTTCTTCTAGCCTTCACTGTCGCCGTCTTGTTGAATCCTCCCTTATACACAACTTTCCTTGTGTGAATCATAATCTTGGCTTTGTCTCTGTAGATGCCTTCCTGTCTCATTACATTGTCAAATGCTCCAAACTTCAGATCACTCGTTACTTAACCTGATCCTTTCTTCTCAGCCTTTCCTATTTTGTCCTTTTACTTTCTTTTCCTTTCTTCGGCCCATAGTGTTCTGTTGGTTTTTACCCCTTGCGGGTCCTTAGCTCTCCTGCATTGCTCCTTTTTCTTGTTCTTAGACTGACCCCACTTCCATTTAGTTTCTTCCCCACCATTCCTCTGCTGTTGCTACTACCTTTACTTTTGCCTCCTTTTGCCACTAAACTACTCTACCTACTTTCCATTACTACTATTTCTTCTACTACTACTTCCACTACCTACCTACCACTACTTTCTCTTCTCCCTCTCCTGTCCCCTTTCCCTCTCGCCTACATATACTGGCTTCCTCACGGGCTTTTTCCACTCTCTTTTTTCGCCTCTGAGTCCTCAAATGTTGTCGACGATCACCTGCTTTATCGACTTGACAGACTCAGAGGAAAACAGAGACATTCAGAACTACTGTGAAGACGTTAGTGAACATATGTATGGTGGACAAAACAGAGCCCATGTGTTTATTTGCAAATTTACCCGACCACCCAACACAGGACCCAGAGATGTTGATGGGGAGGCTGATGGCCTCAGCTCCCTGTGGTACATAAAATGTTGTGTAGTGGGACACAGGGACTACAACAACACCCTGATCGTAGCCACTAAACACCTGAATTAGTTCGACATCTCTTAAGAGTTCCTCAGAAGGGTCGTCATAGGATTAAGACCCGTGTCAGGACACGGTTCCTGACGAAATCAATCTTTTTCTGTCAGTGTGACTTTGTAAATGGTCCAAGTCGGACCGTAACGTCGTGGTAAGCTCCTCTCTATGTGCGGGTTATTTGTGTATTGTTCCAGTCACGGTCTTGTGGCTTTCTGATCTTTTAATTGGGGATTAAAAGAAGCACTAGTTGCCATACGTCTCGTGTATAAACATGTATAAACGTGTATAAACATGTTATTGCCACTGTCTCAGTGTTACTTACTACACTCAAGTGAGTATTTTCTAGTACTGTAACTAAAATAAATATACGTATAAGGATAGTAAAATTAAAATCACAGTAGGTGATCCAGCCCTGTCAAATTACAAATCTAAGATTTTATTTTTAAATGGCTATAATTTTGTTTTTAAACTTGATGGTTATTTTTTTCCTTAGCTTCGAACTATAGACCAATAAGCCTTACCTACATAGTTGGTAATTTTATGGAATCAATAATTGCCGAGGCAATTTGTAGCCATCTTGAAAGGTGTTTGAGGAGGTAGATCATGGTAATGAATATGATATTGTGTATATGAACTTCAGTAAGGCTTTCGATAGAGTTCCACATCAGAGGCTATTGAGGAAACTTAAGGCTCACGGAATAGGAGGAGAAATTTTTTCCTGGGTAGAGGCATGGTTGACAAATAGGCGACAGAGAGTTTGCATAAATGGGGAGAAATCCGAATGGGGGCACGTCTCAAGCGGTGTCCCACAGGGGTCAGTTTTGGGCCCCCTGTTGTTTACAATTTACATAAACGACATAGATGAGGGAATAAATAGCAACATAAGCAAATTTGCTGATGACACCAAAATAGGCCATCCAATTCATTATAATGAGGACATTAGAGCACTCCAGGATGATTTGAATAGACTAATGCAGTGGTCGGAGAAGTGGCAGATGCAGTTTAATGTAGACAAATGCAAAGTTCTAAATGTTGGGCAGGACAATAACCATGCCACATATAAACTGAATAATGTAGAACTTAATACTTGTGATTGCGAAAAGGATTTAGGAGTTCTGGTTAGCAGTAATCTGAAACCAAGACAACAGTGCATAAGTGTTTGCAATAAAGCTAACAGAATCCTTGGCTTCATATCAAGAAGTATAAATAATAGAAGTCCTCAGGTTGTTCTTCAACTCTATATATCTTTGGTTAGGCCTCATTTAGATTATGCTGAACAGTTCTGGTCACCGTATTACAGAATGGATATAAATGCACTGGAAAACGTTCAGAGGAGGATGACAAAGTTGATCCCATGTATCAGAAATCTTCCCTATGAGGATAGACTGAGGGCCTTGAATCTGCACTCTCTAGAAAGGCGTAGAATTAGGCGGGATATGATTGAGGTGTATAAATGGAAAACTGGAATAAATAAAGGGGATGTAAATAGCGTGTTGAAAATATCCAGCCAAGACAGGACTCGCAGCAATGGTTTCAAGTTGGAAAAGTTCAGATTCAGGAGAGATATAGGAAAGCACTGGTTTGGTAATAGAGTTGTGGATGAGTGGAACAAACTCCCGAGTTGTGTAGTTTTAAAAATAGGTTAGATCAATACATGAGTGGGTGTGGGTGGGTGTGAGTTGGACCTGACTAGCTTGTGCTACTAGGTCAGATGCCGTACTAATTCCTTAAGTGGAAGTAACCTGACTACCTGGAGTTTACCTGGAGAGGGTTAACTCCAGGTGGTCGGGTCTAAGCCGGGGAGTGATGGACCTGCCTCGCATGGGTCAGTAGGCCTGCTGCAGTGTTCCTTTTTTCTTATGTTCTTATGTTCTTAAGACCACACATCACCCACCGCACCTACCCAACAAGCACTCCGGTATTTGACTTGGAATACTGCAATTACCAGGTGAACCCTGTGTACTCACCTAGTTGTGGTTGCAGGGGTCGATTCATAGCTCCTAGCCCCACCTCTTCACTGGTCGCTATTGGGTCACTCTACCTGCGCCATGAGCTTTATCATACATTTTCTTAAAGCTATGTATGAATCCTGCCTCCACTACATCACTTCCCAAACTATTCCACTTCCCGACCACTCTGTGACTGAAGAAATACTTCCTAACATCCCTGTGATTCATCTGAGTCTTCAACTTCCAACTGTGTCCCCTTGTTGCTGTGTCCCATCTCTGGAACATTCTGTCTCTGTCCACCTTGTCAATTCCTCTCAGTATTTTATATGTCGTTATCATGTCCCCCCTATCTCTCCTGTCCTCCAGTGTCGTCAGGTCGATTTCCCTTACCCTCTCCTCGTAGGACATATCCCTCAGCTCCGGGACTAGTCTTGTTGCAAACCTTTGCACTTTCTCTAGTTTATTTACGTGCTTGGCTAGGTGTGGGTTCCAAAATGGTGCTTCATACTCCAGTATGGGCCTAACGTACACAGTGTACAGGGTCTTGAACGATTCCTTATTAAGATGTCGGAATGCTGTTTGTAGGTTTGCTAGGCACCATTATGCTGCAGCAGTTATTTGGATGATGTGCACCTCAGGAGATGTGCCTTGTGTTATACTCACCCCCCAGATCTTTTTCCTTGAATGAGGTTTGCAGTCTCTGGCCTCCTAGACTGTACTCCGTCTGCGGTCTTCTTTGCCCTTCTCCAACCTTCATGACTTTGCACTTGGTGGGGTTGAACTCCAGGAGCCAATTGCTGGACCAGGCTTGCAGCCTGTCCAGGTCCCTTTGTAGTTCTGACTGGTCCTCGTCCAATTTATTTCTCCTCAACAGCTTCACATCTGTAAACAGGGACACTTTGGAGTCTATTCCTTCCGTCATGTCGTTCACAAATACCAGAAACAGAACCGGTCCTAGGACTGACCCCTGTGGAACGCCACTCGTCACAAGCGCCCACTCTGACACCTCACCACGTACCATTACTCGCTGCTGTTTTCCTGACAGGTATTCCCTGATCCATTGTAGTGCCTTCCCTGTTATCCCTGCATAGTCCTCCAGCTTTTGCACTAATCTCTTGTGTGGAACTGTGTCAAACGCTTTTTTACAGTCCAAGAAAATGCAATCTACCCACCCCTCTCTCTCTTGTCTTACTGCTGTCACCCTGTCATAGAACTCCAGTAGGCTTGTGACACAGGATTTCCCGTCCCTGAAACCGTGTTGGCCGTCGTTGATAAGCTCATTCCTTTCTAGGTGTTCCACTACTGTTCTCCTGACTATCTTCTCCATGACTTTGCATACTATACATGTCAGTGACACTGGTCTGTAGTTTAGTGCTTCATTTCTGTCTCCTTTTTTAAAAATTGGGACTACATTTGCTGTCTTCCATACCTCAGGTAGTCTCCCTGTTTCGATAGATGTGTTGAATGCTGTTGTTAGGGGTACACATAGTGCCTCTGCTCCCAGTCTCAGAACCCATGGAGAGATGTTGTCCGGCCCCATCGCCTTTGAGATATCTAGCACACTCAGCTAGCACACTCAGCTTCCTCGGTTGCATGTATTGTGTCCAACACTTGATGGTGTACCCCACCTCTCCGTCTTTCCGGAGTCCCTTCTGTCTCCTCTGTGAACACTTCTTTGAATCTCATGTTGAGTTCCTCACATAACTTCGCGGTCGTTTCTTGTGATCTCTCCTCCTTCCTTCCTTAGCCTGATCACCTGGTCCTTGACTGTTGTGTTCCTCCTGATGTGGCTGTACAACAGCTTTGGGTCAGATTTGGCTTTTGCTGCTGTCATTTTCATATTGTCGTTGGGCCTCCCTCCTTACCTGTGCATATTCATTTCTGGCTCTACGACTGCTCTCCTTATTCTCCTGGGTCCTTTGCCTTTTATACTTCTTCCATTCCATAGCACACTTGGTTTTGGCCTCCCTGCACCTTTGGGTGAACCAAGGGCTCATCCTGGCTTTTTCATTATTCCTGTTACTCTTGGGTACAAGCCTCTCCTCAGCTTCCTTGCATATTGTTGTCACATATGTGTGTGTGTGTGTGTGTGTGTGTGTGTGTGTGTGTGTGTGTGTGTGTGTGTGTGTGTGTGTGTGTGTGTGGGATTTTGATGAGCTGGAGAGAGGAGACAGAGGAGAAGCAGGAGATTACATAGTAGGAATGCTACGGTCTGGAGGTCCCAACGTGGTAATTGCAGTGATGTATAACCCACCACAGAACAGCAGGAGGCCAAGGCAAGAATATGATGAGAGTAATAGAGCAATGGTTGACACACTGGCTGAAGTGGCCAGAAGGGCTCATGCGAGCAGGGCGAAGCTACTGATCATGGGTGACTTCAACCACAAGAAAATCGATTGGGGGCCAAGAAACGTGGAAAACTTTATGTACCAACACGTAAGGGACGCTACCAGAGAGAGAGAGGAGAGGATGAACCAGCGAGACTGGACCTAGTATTCACCTTGAGTAGTGCAGATATTGAGGACATCACATATCAAGGACCCCTCTGGGCCAGTGATCATGTGGTTTTAAGCTTCGAATACACAGTAGAGTTACAAGTGGAGGGGAAAGCAGGAAGGGCCGGACGAATGAAGCCAAACTACAAGAAAAGGGACTATGTGGGCATGACGAACTTCCTGAACGGGGTTCAGGAAGTTCTGTGTGTGTGTGTGTGTGTGTGTGTGTGAGTGTGTGTGTGTGAGTGTGTGTGTGTGTGTGTGTGTGTGTGTGTGTGTGTGTGAGTGTGTGTGTGTGTGTGTGGTGCTAGCTAAGCTGAACTTGCCGACTAGGCCGAACCCCCTTAAAAATTAAACTTTTCCCAATTTTTTTTACTGATAGCTATTTTTTTTAAATAACAATGACATAAAGACTTTTATTTTTGAACCAAAACCAACACAGAAACCTAATCTAACCTCCCATAAAAATAACGCAATCTTTTTAGCTGAATTCTTCTCTCTCTCTCTCTCTACAGACACTGTACTTCTCATCTCCAGGACTCAAGTCCGGCCTGCCAGTTTCCCTGAATCCCTTCATAAATGTTACTTTGCTCACACTCCAACAGCACGTCAAGTATTAAAAATCATTTGTCTCCATTCGCTCCTATCTAACACGCTCACACACGATTGCTGGAAGTCCAAGCCCCTCGCACACAAAACCTCCTTTACCCCCTCCCTCCAACCTTTCCTAGGCAGACCCCTACCCCGCCTTCCCTCCACTACAGATTTATACGCTCTCGAAGTCATTCTATTTTGTTCCTTCCTCTCTACATGTCCAAACCATCTCAATAACCCCTCCTCGGCCCTCTGGATAATAGTTTTGGTAATCCCACACTTCCTAATCTCCAAACTACGAATTCTCTGCATTATATTCACACCACACATTGCCCTCAGTCATGACATCTCTACTGTCTACAGCCTTCTCCTTGTTCCAATATTCACAACCCATGCCTCACACCCATACAAGAGTCTTGTTATAACTATACTCTCATACATTCCCCTCTTTGCTTTCATGGATAAAGTTCTTTGTCTTCACAGACTCCTCAATGCATTACTCACCTTTTTTCCCTCGTCAATTCTATGATTTACCTCATCTTTCATAGATCAATCTGTTAACATGTCCACTCCCAAATATCTCAACACATTCACCTCCTCCATACTTCTCCCTAAAATCTCATATCCAATCTTCCATTACCTAATTGTTTTGTTATCCTCATCACCTTACTCTTTCCTATATTCACTTCTAATTTCCTTCTTTTTACATACCCTACCAAACTCTTCCACCAACCTCTGCAACTTCTCTTCAGAATCTCCCAAAAGCTCAGTGTCATCAGCAAAGAGCAACTGTGACAACTCCCACTTTGTGTTAGATTCTTTATCTTTTAACCCCACACATCTTGCCAACACCCGAGCATTCACTTCTCTTACAACCCCATCTATAAATATATTGAACAACCACGGTGACATCACACATCATTGTCTAAGGCCTACTTTTACTGGAAAATAATCTCCCTTTCGCCTACAAACTCGTAAAAACTCTTCACTGCTTTCAATAACCTGACTTCTATTCCATACATTTGTAACATCTGCCACATTGCCCCCCTATCCACCCTATCATACGTCTTTTCCAAATACATAAATGTCACAAATACCTCTTTACCCTTATCTAAATATTGTTCACCTATATGTTTCACTGTAAACACTTGGTCTACACACCCCCTACCCTTCCTAAAGCCTCCTTGTTCATCTGCTATCCTGCCTCTCCATCTTACTCCTAATTCTTTCAATAATAACTCTACCATACACTTTACCAGGTATATCTTCTATATAAATAAATATGTAAATGTTCGTTTGTTCAAAATCTTAAATCTCCGAAAGTTTTTTACCGATTGCTTTGAAATTTTGACACAACGTTGCATTCGAATATGTGCGTGTTTATATGTACCTATATTATATAGATGTCACACCTGTGACAGGTGAAAACATAGCGCACAAAAAATCGCTCGAGGCTCTTGATCGATGGACACCAGCGGACGAAATAAATGCTTGCCTGAAATACTCTACTTTGTGGCGACACGTAAAGACTTTAAAATTAACTACAAATATGTGTGTCCAGTTGCAAAACGATCGATTAGCTGAGATATTCTCACATCAATTGCTGGAAATTGGGAATGGAAAGGTGCCGGTTGATCTGACCTCAGGACGAATTTCATTGCCTCATAACTTCTGCAATTTAGTGACGTCAAAAGAAGAATTGGTTGAAAAAGTATTTTGCAATATTCAAACCAATTATAAGAATCACGATTGGCTGAGTGAATGAGCTATTCTTGCGGCCAAGAACAAAGACGTCTACGAACTTAACAATATTATTCAGTCTAATATCAAAGCGAGGCAGTCACATACAAGTCCGTCGACACTGTTGTGGAAGCAGATGAAGCTGTTAATTATCCAACAGAATTTTTGAATTCACTCGATCTGACAGGGATGTCACCGCACGTACTGCAATTGAAAATCGGCGTGCCAATTATCATGTTGTGAAATATCAACCAGCCAAAGCTTTCCAACGGCACATGGCTTGCAGTAAAAAAATTAATGAGCAACATCGTAGAAGCAACAATCTTGACAGGACCTTTCAAAGGTGAAGATGTTCTCATTCCTTGCATTCCTATGATTCCAACGGATATGCCATTTCAATTTAAAATATTGCAATTCCTAATTCGATTGGCGTTTGCAATCACCATCAACAATGCTCAGAGCCAATCTTTAGAATTCTGCGGTTTAGATCTAGACACGGATTGCTTCTCACTTGGACAATTATATGTTGCGTGTTCTAGAATCATACCCACAAGCAACGTGTGGCCGGGTACAGCTAGTATATATATATATATATATATATATATATATATATATATATATATATATATATAAGTTGCAGAGGTTGGTTTATGAGTTTGGTAGGTGATGTAAAAGAAGGAAATTAAAAGTGAATATAGGAAAAAAAATTAGATAACGGAAGATTGGATATCAGATTGGAGGGAGAGAGTATGGAGGAGGTGAATGTATTCAGATATTTGGGAGTGGATGTGTCAGCAGATGGGTCTATGAAGGATGAGGTGAATCATAGAATTAACGAGAGGAAAAAGGTGAGTGGTGCACACTGTGGAGGCAAAGAATTTTATCCATGAAAGCAAAGAGGGGAATGTATGAGAGTATAGTTATACCAACACTCTTGTATGGGTGTGAGACATGGGTTGTGAATGTTGCAACAAGGAGAAGGCTGGAGGCAGTGGAGATGTCATGTTTGAGGTCAATGTGTGGTGTGAATATAATGCAAAGAATCCGTAGTTTGGAGATTAGGAGGAGGTGTGGGATTACCAAAACTATTATCCAGAGAGTTATTGAGATGGTTTAGACATGTAGAGAGGAAGGAACAAAATAGAATGACTTCGAGAGTGTATAAATCTGTAGTGGAGGGAAGGCAGGGTAGGGGTCGGCCTAGGAAAGGTTGGAGGGAGGGGATAAAGGAAGTTTTGTGTGCGAGGGGCTTGAACTTCCAGCAAGCATGTGTGAGCGTATTTGATAGGAGTGAATGGAGACAAATGGTTTTTAATACTTGACGTGCTGTTGGAGTGTGAGCAAAGTAACATTTATGAAGGGATTCAGGGAAACCGGCAGGCCGGACTTGAGTCCTGGAGATGATAAGTACAGTGTCTGCACTCTGAAGGAGGGGTGTTAATGTTGCAGTTTTATAACTGTAGTGTAAAGCACCCCTCTGGCAAGACAGTGATGGAGTGAATGATGATGAAAGTTTTTCTTTTTCGGGCCACCCTGCCTTGGTGGGAGACGGCCGATGTGTTAATAAAAAAAATATTTAGATATATTATGTCGTGCCGAATAGATAAAACTGGTTAGTTAGAAAGAACTCATTTAAAATTAAATCCTTTCTAAATATTCTCTAACACGTGTAAAGATATATTTTTTTCATTTATGTTAATGTAAAAATTAATAATTTTGTACCAAAAGAACCTTAGAAAACTTACCTAACCTTATTATAACAAGCGCAATCTAATTTAATCTAATCCAACTAAATATATTTTAGATAATTTTACAATAATTTAATAATAAACAAACACAATGAAATAAAAAAAAATGTTAGGTTCAGAATGATTTTTGCGAAATTATTACATACACAAATTTTCGCTTGCCTTATTCGGCAAGAAGAGGTGGAATGATGAGGGGAATTATGAGGGAAATGATGAGGTGAATGATGAGGTGGAACAATGGGGGGAATTGAGGTAAATGATTAGGGAATTATGAGGGGAATGATGAGTGGAGTGATGAGGGTAATGATGAGATTAATGATGAGAGGTATGAGGGGGAATGAGAGGAATGATGGATTGAATGATGAGAGGAATGATGAGGTGGAATGGTGAGGGATAATGATGGGGGAATGATGAGGGGAATTATGAAGAGAATGATGAAAGGGAATTATAAGGGAATGGTGAGGGGAAATGAGGGGTAATGCTGGTGGAATGATAAGGGAATGACGAGAGGAATGATGAGGGAAATTATAAAGGGAATGAGAGGAATGAGGTGAATGATGAGGGGTATGAGGGGAATGATAAGGTGAATGATGTGAGGAATGATGAGGGCGAATGAAGTGAACGATGAGGTGTATGAGGGGAATGATTAGGGGAATTATGAGGGGAATGAGAGAAATGATGAGGTGGAATGAGAGGAATGATGGGAATGAGATAAATGATAAAAGGGAATGAGGAATGATGAGGTGAATGATGAGGTGAATGATGAGGTGAATGATTAGGGGAATGATGAGGGGAATGAGGAGGGAATGCTGAGGGGAAATGATGGGTTGAAGGAGTAAGGAAACAATGAAAGGAAGCATGAACAATGAGAGGGGAAACTAGGGAATGAGTAAGGTGAGTGAATGAGTAAGTGATAAATAGGGTGAGTTAAATATGGTGTGAGGAATAACAAGAATGAGGATGATAGGGACTAATGTAGATGTAAAAAAGGTGGTGAAAGAATAAGAGAGAGAGAGAGAGAGAGAGAGAGAGAGAGAGAGAGAGAGAGAGAGAGAGAGAGAGAGAGAGAGAGAGAGAGGAAGAAGTTGATATCCTTGGGGTGAAATTTGACTCCAAACTGACCATGAAGAACCACGTTGTAAATCTTGCAAACAAGGCAGCCAGGAAGCTTACAGCACTTCGACGTATCTCGCATCTGCTTGACAGTAGGGGTTGCAAGATTCTGTATGAGGCACAAGTACGCTCACACCTTGAGTATGCTCCACTTTCTTGGTTTGCCTGCCCCATCCCCTTCCTCATCTGTGACTGCTTGACAGAGTAGAGAACAGAGCAAGACGTCTCATCTCTCACCTGGACCCATCCTAGATGGATCTGTCATTTCAGCAGAGCCTTCAACACAGGAGGGGTGTGGGTTATCTTACTGTTATGTACAAGGCCAACATTGTCAAAGTACCACACTTGGCTCCACTTCGAGGACAGCGAGAAGCAAGCTTCTATACCACAAGACGGGCAGGAAGCAGCAACTTCACTCTGGTTGTACCTTTCTCCAGAACATCACTTCATCTGAGATCATTTATCCCCAGGATGACTCGAGTCTGGAACACATTCATACAGCATTATGATGTCAACGAGATAAAGTCAGTTGACCAAATGAAAATGTTGGCCCACAGATGGCTCCAACTTCATCCTGTTCCATACTTGTATGTTTCATAACAATAAAAATGCTTTCAAATGAGCTGATGTAGGTAACAGCTCTTAGGTTGTCAATAAAGTTAGGAACCCTTAACCTAACCTTGTCAAACACTGTGTAAAAAAAAGACAGAAAAACAAGTGAGAGAGAGAGAGAGAGAGAGAGAGAGAGAGAGAGAGAGAGAGAGAGAGAGAGAGAGAGACTAGTTACATCTGGAGTCATGTGTCGGGTGGCAGACACACTGCAGTATTTATTACCGGCAATAAACTAGAACAAATTCCTAATTGAAGTTAATAAACTCAGCTGACAGTGTCGCAGTTTGGGAAGCTGACAAAACCCCTTACCCTCCCCCTCCCTTCCCCCACTTAAAATTTTACATCACTCCATATCTGTACAGAATGTTTTATCTCAGATTTATTAGAAAAACCGTTTTATCCCATAAATCAGCATCGACAACTAGCTCTCGAAATTTGACCGTAATGCAGTTGATGTCAAGCGCTTGTGCCCAACTCCCGCTGTCGGACATCAAGAACCCCAATGGAAATAAGTCACTCTGACTTATTTCCGTTGGTTCTCTACACATATGCTGCTACGTATGATAATCTATGTAATTGTATTTGTGTATACCTGATAAGTGATGAAGGTCACAAGGCAGACTTGTGGTAGTGTTTGTTGACCAGTCTTACTGAACCAGGACTTGTGGTAGTGTTTGTTGACCAGTCTTACTGAACCAGGACTTGCTTGAAGGAGTGAGAGAAAACACAGAGAAACAAGGAGGGGAAAGAAATAACAAGAACTGAGAGTACAAAGAGTAAGAGAGAGAGAGAGGACAGGTAGACTGAAACAGAGTGGAAGACAGAACAAGAGGAATAAGGGAAAGGGAGAGGAAAGGTCATGGATAAAGAGGGGAAAGACGAGTAATAATAATAACAATAATAATTTTAATAATAATAATAATAATAATAATATCTTTATTTCTACAAGAACATGTACAAGGTATACAGACCATAGGTGACATCAATGACATACTACTATATAGAAAGCCGCTTGTTATGCTGAGCATTTCCCGCAAATTAGGTCAGTTTTGTCCCAGGATGCGACCCACACCAGTCCACTAACACCTAGATACCCATATTATACTAATGCGTGAACACGGACAGCAGGTGTCTTATGGAAACACGTCCCTAATGTTTTCCAGCCGTACCGGAGGAGATTCGAATCCCGACATTAGTGTGTGAGCTGAGTGCGCTAGCGATCGAGCTACGGGACAACCTAACGTACGTAGTACGTTAGGTTGTACGTACGTAGTACGTAGCAAGGAGGGAAAGAGAGAGGTGGCAAGGATGAAGAAGAAGAAAGATAAATTACGTTAATTAAAAGGCAGAGCATCGTCTAGAGAGTTCATTAACTTTACCTGACCAACACAATTAGCATTAAATAACAGTAATCTAACACTAATTATGTAACAACAGTTCCCACAAGAATATGACGGGATGGAAGGGAGAGTACAAGAGAGTACACACCAGTACACACCCTAGTACATACAAGAAAACAAGAGTACTATGGGAACCTATAAGATGGCCACTCCGACAATCAATGTTGACACAGATGACACAAGACTCCTCTGTCCTCTTCTCACAGTATCCCTGTAGATACACTTCTTTAGAAGATCTAACTAAAAAAACAGGGAATTCCTGCCTTCTACAATGCATAAACTAGAACAGACTTACTTGTGTCCCGAAGCTCGATCGCCTGCGTACTCAGCTCACATATTGAGGTTCAGGGATCAATCCCCCGGTACAGATGGAAAACATTAGGACGTGTTTCCATAAAATACTTGTTGTCTATGTTCACCCATCAGTAAAATGGGTACCTGGGTGTTAGTGGACTGGTGTGGGTCGCATCCTGGGACAAAACTGACCTAATTTGCGGGAAATACTCAGCATAACAAGGGGCTTTCTATATAGTAGTATGTCATTGATGTCAGCTATGGTCTGTATACCTTGTACACGTACTTGTAGAAATAAAGATATTTATTATATTTGGAGTGAGTCTACCCTAGCTAGAAATCTCTTGAGTCTACTAGGTTATGAACTTCTAATGACCTACCTACCTACCTCTCTCTCTCTCTCTCTCTCTCTCTCTCTCTCTCTCTCTCTCTCTCTCTCTCCTCTCTCTCTCTCTCTCTCTCTCTCTCTCTCTCTCTCTTATGCCACGTGCACAGGGGAATGGTTCCTGTAAGCAGTTAATACAAATTTAGTAATCCCAGCATACACTCTACGGGGCCCTGTATTTACTGGGGTTTCCCTAACTAGTATTTATGTACGTGGAAAGATTACCAGCTTCTGGCCAAATATTCAAGGGATGGTTACTCAACAATCGTGGCTGTCAGTCACCTTAGTGTGGGCACTTGGCCCATTCCTAACAGCAAGCTGAACTATTCCAGTGTTTTCCAGAGTAATTTGGTGGCCTCTTACATAGGGTAACACAGAAATGAGTCTCAGCAACGGGTCTGGCGCAGGGACTTTATCCACGGTCCGTCGGGAGGCGTCTGGCTCTCCTTGCTGGCTGCCAGACAGAATATTTTGTCAACAGTGTGGTATACTGAGCTGGGAGTTCCTGTGGGTTGTTATCCCTACCAATTTTGATGTCAGAAGTAACCTGTCTTTAGTGAACCCCGATTTCTCCTCGCTTATTCAAAGAGATGCTAGTTACCGCAGTAAATTAATAAATAATACAATAAATCACTTTATTTCTGTAAGTACATGTACAAGGTATACAGACCATAGCTGACATCAATGACACACTACTATATAGAAAGAAGAGCATTTCCCGCAAATAAGGTCAGTTTTTGTCCCAGGATGCGACCCACACAAGTCGACTAACACCCAGGTTCACATTTTACTGATGAGGAACATAGACAACCGGTGTAAGGAAACACGCCAAGCGTCTCTACCCTCGCCAGGAATCGAACACGTACCCTCAACGTGTGAAGCGAGAGCTTTAGCCACCTAATATAACATAATATTAATGTCTATTAATTCTAATACTCTAATAATTTTTACTCCTTCTTAAATCATTCGTAAGGCCTAAATCTATCAAATAATATATTAATCTTAAAGTTAACTCACGTATCTAGGGGCATGTTAGTGGGTTCTATGGGCGCGACCACGACCCTAAAATATTTTCATTTGAACCCTCTAGTGGGAATTTTTTATACTAATAAAGTTCCCTCACCACACTACTGTCCTCCCTCACCACACTACTGTCCTCTCTAACCACACTACTGTCCTCCCTCACCACACTACTGTCCTCCCTCACCACACTACTGTCCTCCCTCACCACACTACTGTCCTCCCTCACCACACTACTGTCCTCCCTCACCACACTACTGTCCTCCCTCGCCACACTACTGTCCTCCCTCACCACACTACTGTCCTCCCTCACCACACTACTGTCCTCCCTCACCACACTACTGTCCTCCCTCACCACACTACTGTCCTCCAGCACCACACTACTGTCCTCCCTCACCACACTACTGTCCTCCCTCAACACACTACTGTCCTCCTCGCCACACTACTGTCCTCCCTCGCCACACTACTGTCCTCCCTCACCACACTACTGTCCTCCCTCACCACACTACTGTCCTCCCTCACCACACTACTGTCCTCCCTCACCACACTACTGTCCTCCCTCACCACACTACTGTCCTCCCTCACCACACTACTGTCCTCCCTCACCACACTACTGTCCTCCCTCACCACACTACTGTCCTCCCTCACCACACTACTGTCCTCCCTCACCACACTACTGTCCTCCTCAC
Organism: Cherax destructor; assembly: GCA_009830355.1. Lineage (NCBI taxonomy): Eukaryota > Metazoa > Arthropoda > Malacostraca > Decapoda > Parastacidae > Cherax > Cherax destructor. The sequence goes on from WNWK01009826.1 coordinate 44,162, forward strand.
CACACTACTGTCCTCCTTCACCACACTACTGTCCTCCCTCACCACACTACTGTCCTCCCTCACCACACTACTGTCCTCCCTCACCACACTACTGTCCTCCCTCACCACACTACTGTTCTCCCTCACCACACTACTGTCCTCCCTCACCACACTACTGTCCTCCCTCACCACACTACTGTTCTCCCTCACCACACTACTGTCCTCCCTCACCACACTACTGTCCTCCCTCACCACACTACTGTCCTCCCTCACCACACTACTGTTCTCCCTCACCACACTACTGTTCTCCCTCATCACACTACTGTCCTCCCTCACCACACTACTGTCCTCCCTCACCACACTACTGTCCTCCCTCACCACACTACTGTTCTCCCTCACCACACTACTGTTCTCCCTCACCACACTATTGTCCTCCCTCACCACACTACTGTCCTCCCTCACCACACTACTGTCCTCCCTCACCACACTACTGTCCTCCCTCACCACACTACTGTCCTCCCTCACCACACTACTGTCCTCCCTCACCACACTACTGTCCTCCCTCACCACACTCCATCCCACACAATTCACTTTAACTCATTTTCTCATTAATATATAAAACAATTTGGGCTGAGGGACTGATTACCTCAAACTCCTTCTGATCTTCACCTTTCTTCTTTGTATAGGACTGATGAAGCCACTGTGGGGCGAAACGTTGCCTCAGTAAAGATACACAAGTGTTGTACATGTGTCTAATTTATTAACTTGTCGGTTCTCTGAGGTATTTATCGACATTCTCTTGTTATTGTCTTTGTGATAACATAAAAAGTAATTTATTCCATGCTTCTGTAATTCTATATCCAAAAAAAAAAAAACTTACGTAAGCTTTTGTTGTGAAAATAAGGAAGAGAGGTCCTGAGAAGGGAGAGAAACCGAGGTAAAGCAATAAGAATGATTATACACCAAGAAAGAAGATGGTAAACGTGAGGGAGGGAGGGAGATAGAGGGAGGGAGAGGGAGAAGGAAGGAGAGAGAGTGAGAGAGAGAGAGAGAGAAGGCAGGAGGGAGAGAAGTGGAGAGAGAGGGAGGAGGATGATAGACGATAATGTTGAGTAAAGATGTGTTGTTGGTGGGTTAATGTTGATTAGTGTTGGTGAGGAAGATAAGAGGTATGAGGAAGATAAGTGGTATGAGGAAGATAAGAGGTATGAGGAAGATGAGTTTTTTTTATTTTATTTAAAAAACACATTACAATACATTAAATATTACATATACAAAATTCGAAAACCCAAAAATTTCACATTTAGCCTATCCATGCTCTTGGCATTACACAAATACTTCACGTGTACTGTAAAAATACGTAAATTAACCTGCACACGAGGCCTATCAATAACTCTATATTTTACCATCCCCACTTAGGCCTCACTCCCCTCCACATATAACCCTTTCGTTTTTTGGTTCTTTATAAATTTTAAGGATCCAGAATTAAACACATAGAAACACTTCATCTACAGCAACAACAAAACTGAACTAAGGTGCTCTCGCACTGGACATAGAAATCATATCAAATGGAAAACTCCTATAATGTGTAGACAAAATATAAAACACTATGAACACCCTAAACCCAATAAGTCCCCCTAAAACTTCAATATTCTCAATTGAAGGCTGCAACATACAATAACATTTAATACTGATAAAATCGCGTGTACAATATATTTAGGGCACATATCACCGTATTGAGTAGCACATATCATACAATTTTATTTTTACAAAACTCCATCTCACAAAATAAAAGGTTCCTAAGCCCTTCTAATGAAAGTAACAAACCAGTGATTACAGACCCTATAAAGAACTGCAAAGCAACTCCCCCCCCCGTTTATTAACTCACACAAGTTCAATAACACCCGGGACAATGCCACTACACCCGGGACAAAGCCACTACACCCGGGACAAAGCCACTACACCCGGGACAAAGCCATTACACCCGGGACAAAGCCCCCCCCCCCCCCCCCCCCCAAACCAGTATACAGACCCAAAGATCAAAGCCACTCCCCGGATAACCACAAAGTTCACTAACACCCGGGACAAGCCACTACACCCGGGACAAAGCCATACACCCGGGACAAAGCCACTACACCCGGGACAAAGCCATTACACCCGGGACAAAGCCACTACACCGGGACAAAGCCACTACACCCGGGACAACGCCACTACACCCGGGACAAAGCCACTACACCCGGGACAAAGCCACTACACCCGGGACAAAGCCATTACACCCGGGACAAAGCCACTACACCCGGGACAAAGCCACTACACCCGGGACAAAGCCACTACACCCGGACAAAGCCACTACACCCGGGACAAAGCCACTACACCCGGGACAAAGCCACTACACCCGGGACAAAGCCACTACACCCGGGACAAAGCCACTACACCCGGGACAAAGCCACTACACCCGGGACAAAGCCACTACACCCGGGACAAAGCCACTACACCGGGACAAAGCCACTACACCCGGGACAAAGCCACTACACCCGGTACAAAGCCACTACACCCGGGACAAAGCCACTACACCGGGACAAAGCCACTACACCGGGACAAAGCCACTACACCCGGGACAAAGCCACTACACCCGGGACAAAGCCACTACACCGGGACAAAGCCACTACACCCGGGACAAAGCCACTACACCCGGGACAAAGCCACTACACCCGGGACAAAGCCACTACACCCGGGACAAAGCCACTACACCCGGGACAAAGCCACTACACCCGGGACAAAGCCACTACACCCGGGACAAAGCCACTACACCCGGGACAAAGCCACTACACCCGGGACAAAGCCACTACACCCGGGACAAAGCCAAGGAAGAAAACTAAAGAAAATTGAAATTAACATAAGGGCATTTAGTTGTCTTAGGTTTGACACATAAGCAATATACACATATTACAACAAGCTTATATAATACTATCCAATATGTATACACAAAAAACACAAAAAAAACTAACTAAAACAAAACATAGAAAACCCCAAAGGGGTTCAAAAGCATACAATGAAATACCTAAACCTACAACTAAATCCCTCGATTAATGTGATCCAGCAATAATAATGATCCAAGGCACACAATTGATGAGTTCCTTGGATTGGTTGGTTGACAGCGTCCTCATTTACACAGTAAGGGACTTTGCCTCGATCCCCGGCACGGGTGAAACGTTGCTCATGTTCCCTTACACCTGCTGCCCCTGTTCACCCAGCAGTTAGTAGGTACCTAGGTGTTAGTGGCTGGTGTAGGTGGCATCCTGGTCTTTGCAATAGGCTAAGGTAGGATAACAGCTTTAACTCTGTCAAATTGATCTGTATAAAGAAAACCCTGGAGAGAGAGAGAGAGAGAGAGAGAGAGAGAGAGAGAGAGAGAGAGAGAGAGAGAGAGAATGAATGAATGAATGAATGAATGAATGAATGAATAAGTGAAAAGAGACTGACAGTCTCCTATAAACCAAGCATGAAGAAGAGGCGTTGGAGTGTAGACAGTGTAGGTTGATGTGTTGCAGGATTGTAGACAGTGTAAGTTGATGTGTTGGAGTGTAGACAGTGAAATTTGATGTGTTGGAGTGTAGACAGTGAAAGTTGATGTGTTGGATTGTAGACAGTGAAAGTTGATGTGTTGGAGTGTAGACAGGGAAAGTTGATGTGTTGGAGTGTAGAAAGTGTAGGTTGAGGTGTTGCAGGAGTGTAGGTTGAAGTGTTGGAGTGTAGACAGTTTAGGTTGAGGTGTTGGAGGAGTGTAGACAGTAACACAGTGAGAGGCCATCAGGTGGATGATCCTGGGCAGTGATGGAGGTAGACCCAGTCTGATGTATAAGAAGGTTGGCACCCATGTTATATATCTGTAAAACCTGTAATTAAGAGTTGGGACCAGGAGCTACAACCCAACTTTTTCATTCACAACTAGGGGAGTACTCAGAGAGATACACCCGAACACAGAAACAAACAGATGAACATTAATCTGTGGTTTTAAAAAGAGTAAACAGAAGCTGTTATTCCACAATACAAAGTCCTTTTCCTTTAGTTTAGGTCAGTTTTAGTTGACGTACATTAACTAAAAATAATAATTAATAACGTGTATTTAACAACAATAATTTATTAAAGCGAGGAGGTAAATATACTACATCGCCGGTGATGTCACCGCCGCTTACATCAGTGTCACCGTCGTTGACGTCACTGACAACAGCGATGACATTACTGTCACCGTGCCAGACATTACTGTCACCGTGCCAGACATTACTGTCACCGTGCCAGACATTACTGTGTTGAGTCCATGGAAGAAGAACGAGAGTGTTACCTTAAGGAGTATAAGTGTGTCAATAATGATCCTGACAGCTGATGATCACAACACCCAGAGAACAACACACAACAATACTTATACCTTCTCCATCACTGTGTGTGACCATCACTGTGTGACCATCACTGTGTGACCATCACTGTGTGTGACCATCACTGTGTGACCATCACTGTGTGTGACCATCACTGTGTGTGACCATCACTGTGTGACCATCACTGTGTGACCATCACTGTTAGACCATCACTGTGTGACCATCACTGTGTGTGACCATCACTGTGTGTGACCATCACTGTGTGTGACCATCACTGTGTGTGACCATCACTGTGTGACCATCACTGTGTGACCATCACTGTGTGTGACCATCACTGTGTGACCATCACTGTGTGACCATCACTGTGTGACCATCACTGTGTGACCATCACTGTGTGACCATCACTGTGTGTGACCATCACTGTGTGTGACCATCACTGTGTGACCATCACTGTGTGACCATCACTGTGTGACCATCACTGTGTGTGACCATCACTGTGTGACCATCACTGTGTGACCATCACTGTGTGTGACCATCACTGTGTGACCATCACTGTGTGACCATCACTGTGTGTGACCATCACTGTGTGACCATCACTGTGTGACCATCACTGTGTGTGACCATCACTGTGTGTGACCATCACTGTGTGACCATCACTGTGTGACCATCACTGTGTGTGACCATCACTGTGTGTGACCATCACTGTGTGTGACCATCACTGTGTGACCATCACTGTGTGGCCATCACTGTGTGACCATCACTGTGTGTGACCATCACTGTGTGTGACCATCACTGTGTGACCATCACTGTGTGACCATCACTGTGTGACCATCACTGTGTGTGACCATCACTGTGTGTGACCATCACTGTGTGACCATCACTGTGTGACCATCACTGTGTGACCATCACTGTGTGACCATCACTGTGTGACCATCACTGTGTGACCATCACTGTGTGACCATCACTGTGTGACCATCACTGTGTGAACATCACTGTGTGTGACCATCACTGTGTGACCATCACTGTGTGTGACCATCACTGTGTGACCACTGTGTGACCATCACTGTGTGACCATCACTGTGTGACCATCACTGTGTGACCATCACTGTGTGACCATCACTGTGTGTGACCATCACTGTGTGTGACCATCACTGTGTGTGACCATCACTGTGTGTGACCATCACTGTGTGACCATCACTGTGTGACCATCACTGTGTGACCATCACTGTGTGACCATCACTGTGTGTGACCATCACTGTGTGTGACCATCACTGTGTGACCATCACTGCAGTACACTGTGTGTGACCATCACTGTGTGTGACCATCACTGTGTGACCATCACTGCAGTACACTGTGTGTGACCATCACTGCAGTACACTGTGTGTGACCATCACTGTGCGATATCACTGTGTGTGACCATCACTGTGTGACCATCACTGTGTACATCACTGTGTGTGACCATCACTGTGTACCTATCACTGCACTACACGTGTGACCATCACTGCAGTACACTGTGTGACACTACTACTGTATATTGTGATCACTACAACTGTACACTGTGATTACTAAACTACTACTGTACAGTGACCACTTTGACAACTGCTGTTCACAGTGATTACCGGATACAGTGAACACTTCACTTTGACAACTGCTGTTCACGGATTACCTAGCTACTGACACTGACCACTTTGACAACTGCTGTTCACAGTGATTACCGTATACAGTGAACACTTCACTATCCCAGCTATATACAGTAGTCACTGCACTGTGAACACTACACTGTAATGATACCGATAAAACATGTCCATCACATATACAGTGTCACTGCAATGGACACTACACTGTGCACTTGAAGCTAGTTACACTTACGAACACTACACTGTACGTTACACTATATACTTTGAACACTACACTGTGCCAGTTACACTATATACTGTGAACACTACACTGTGCACTATGAACACTACACTGCACTAACTCTACACTGTGGGTTACAATATGCGCTATGAACACTACACTATGCACTATGAACACTACACTATGCACTATGAACACTACTCTGTGCGTTACACTATATACTATGAACAGTACACTATGCACAACGAAAACTTCACAGTAAGGAGGAGGAGTTGCACTGATCAACAAAAACCAGTGAAGTTTTTAAGAGATGGAAGGAATGGAGAGCGAGGAAGCAAGGGACTGCACGGTAGGAACACTGGGCGCCCCAAGGTGGTGGTTGCAGTGATGGACAATCCGCCACAGAACAGCAGGAGGCCAAAACATGAGTACGATGAGATCGAGAGAGAAATGGTGGACACACTAGCTGAGGTGGCCAGAAGAGCCCACATGGGCTAGGCAAAATTACTAGTTGTAGATGATTTCACTCACAATGAGACTGACGGGGAAAACGTGGAGCCACATGATGGCCTAGAAACATGGTGGGATTAAGATGGAGGCAGTACTGGAGAACCTCATGAATCAGAATGTTATGGACACCACCACAGAGAGAGAAGTCCAGTAAGACTGGACCTCGTATTCACCTTAAATAATTCAGACACTGAGGACATCACATATGAAAGACCCCTCAGAGCTACTGATCACGTGGTCCTGATCTTCGAATATTCTGTAGACTTAAAAGTGTAGAGTGTAGCAGAACGGGAGGCCAAACCACAAAAGAATTGACTACACAAATATGATGTTCTTGCATGAGGTACAATGGGAGAGTGAACTGGTGGGAAAAATAGTAAATGAAATGATAGAATATGTGACCACAAAGTGAAGGAAGGCAGATTAGAGGTTCGTACCCAAGAGCAAAAGAAACAATGGGGAGACCAGAACGAGCTCTTGTGTCACTCAAAGGTGCAAATAGGCCAAAACTAAATGCGCTAGAAATTTGTAAAAGTATTGAAGACAAAGGACTATGCATGGATAAGGATTAAGCCCCAGCAGCAATACGAGAATGACATAGCAGCGAAAGTCGTATCTGACCCACATCTGTTGTACAGCTACGTCAGGATGAAAACATCAAGGAGCAGTTAATCAGTCTGAGGAAGGAGAGGAGATCACAAGAAACAACCAAGAAGAATGTGAAGCGCCTAACACTATATTTAAGGAAGTATTTTCAGTGGAGACAAAGGACTCCAGCAAACCGGGATGGTAGGGTGCACCAAGAAGTGATGGGCACACTACATACAACAGAGGAGAAGGTAAAGAGGCTGGTAAGCGAACTAAATACCTCATAGGCGGTGGGATAGGAAAAAATCTATCATTAGGTCCTGACTATGAGTTAAAGGAAGGGAAGAAGGGAGGAGGGTAGACTGAGTTTCCTTGGACTGTAAGAAGCTTTGGACACAGTTCTGCACAAGAGATTGGTGCAAATTTAGAGGAGCAGACAGGAATAACAGGAAAAACACTGCAATGTATCAGGGAATACCTGACTGGAAGGAAACAATGAGTGTTGGTAGATGACGAGGTGTCAGAGTGGGCAAATGTGATGATCGGGGTTCCACAAGGGTTAGTCCTAGGGCTGATGGTGTTTCTGGTATATGTGAATGACATTACGGAAGGGATGAATTCCGAGGTGTCCCTGTCTGCAGACGAAGTGAAACTAATGCGGAGAATTCAAGTGGATGAGCATCAGGTAGGACTACAAAGGGGTCTGGCCCATGGAGTTTAACTCCACAAAGTACAATTTCATGAAGATTGGAGATGGTATAAGATGACCGCAGATGGAGTACAGGTTTGGGGGGCCAAAGGCTGCAAACCTCACTCAAGGAAAGGGATCTTGTTCTATCTATGCTGGAATATTGCTGCACACTAACTGCACCTTTCAAGGCAGGTGAAATTGCTGACCTAGAAAATGTACAGAGAACCTTCACGGCACGCATAACTGCGATAAACCACCTCAATTACTGGGAACGCTTGAAGTTCCTAAACCTGTACTCCCTAGAACGCAGGCGGGAGAGATGCAGGATTATATACACTTGGAAAATCCTAGAGGGATTAGTACCAAACATTCACACGAGTCACTCCCTATGAAAGCAAAAGACTAGGCAGACGATGCAACATCCCCCTAATGTAAAGCAGAGGTGCCACTAGCACGATAATAAGTGTCAGGGGCCCAAGATTGTTCAACTGCCTCCCAGCATACATAAGGGTGATTATCAAAAGACCCCTGGCTGTCTTCAAGCAGCACTGGACAGGCACCTAAAGTCGGTACCTGACCAGCCGGGCTGTGGTTCGTACGTCGGGTTGCGTGCGGCCAACAGTAACAGCCTGGTTGATCAGCCCTGATCCACCATGAGGCCTGGTCACAGACCGGGCCGCGGGGGCGTTGACCTCAGGAACCCTCTCCAGGTATACTCTAGCTAATTGAAAATTAAAGAGAATTGGTTTTCCTCCCATTACTTAAGCTCTATATGATTTTATATTGCTTTCCATTAAATATAATTACAATCACTTGCCACATAGATGCATAACTTCTATTTTGACTTCTGTAAACCCGAGTGGTCGTTCAAAGAAAGGAATGACAATAGCTTCTTCATCCATTTGCTGAACGCGAAATAATTTTTTAACCTATAACTAACATAGTCTTGTTCATGGCACTGTTAGGTAGCTGCACACTGGCTACTGGAATGCGGGGCAGGTGCGTGGAAGTGCGTCAATGCCCGACAATTCTCAGGACTTATCGCCAAAGAAGACCTCTGGTGTGTGTGTCTCCGGGCGAAGCCAAAGTCGTCTGCTGCCCTGCTTCAAGTAAGTCTTGAGTTACAGTATATTAATCCTTGTGTAACTTCAGGTTTGTGAGGGGGGCTTTGATCCAAGTAATTAGATTTGATCCTACCCTTCATAGGATCAAATCTGATTCTCTTCCATTCCCAGGTGTTGTATGCCCTCGTCGGGTTTAGCATTTACAGTAAATATTATATAATATACTATAATTTAAGAATTTTATAAGTTAGAATGTTTGAATATGCGTGGATGTAGTGCGCACTATAAGAGATCATTGTGAATGTTTAGAATGAAAAGATGCTGAATGTCGGTAATGTTGAATGATCAATTGTGAAAGGAAGAGAGGAAATGTATAAATTCAAGGATTATGAAAATTAAAATAAGGGTCGGATGCGAAAAGTTAAAATGTTTATGCATCTGGAGAAGATATTTGTTTAGAGAGGACAGAGAGATTTTGAGATGTTAAGCTAGTGTTTAGGGAGTTTTGAACAAAATGAGAATAATTGTATAGGGACCAAAATGGTACAGTGGAAGAAACTGTTGTAAAGGGCGAAGTAAGTTTGGGATTCCAGGGGTAAATGATAATGGGGGCCTTTGAACTTTGTATAGAAAGAGTTTGGTAATAAGTAATACCTATTTTTAGAAAAGAAGATAAAATACGAGATATAATATAGAACATAATGACAGCATTGTTGGACTGTATTAGTGGTATTAGTATTAGTTGATGAGCAGAATTTTAGAAGTGCATGTTTTTAGAGGGGCAACAAATAATTCATATCATTATTTAGTTGTAACTACAGTGAGAGTAAGAAGTTGGGGTACAAAGGAGAGTGGCATTTGTAAATAAGAGAAAAGTGATCGTTTATAAATTAGAGGAGGAAGTTAGGGTAAGATATAAGGAACTTATGGGGGACAGAAGGAATAGTGATAGAATAGGTAATGATGAGGAATGGAGAAGATTTAAGAATGTAGTGTTAGAGTGCAGCAGAAGTTTGTGGATATAGGAAGGTGGGTGTAGGAGGAAAGAGGAGCAATTGGTGGAATGAAGAAGTAGAGAGAGAGGTAAGGCAGAAAAAAAGCTAGAATAAGAGTTTTTTTGGAAGAAGTAATATTCAAATTTTCAACAAAATTTGTTGGCAGAACCTCGCCTATTCTCTCATTTTATTCTCCTTCACCACTCAATCTTTCATTTATTTTCTATACTCCTGCCTTCTGATCAATCAACTTTATTTCTGGCATATGTGAGGTAGGGATAGATGAGTGAATAGTGTGAGTAGGACTCATTGTGGTACATAGTAACGTATCTTAGAGAGGATCAACGTATCTTAGAGAGGATCAACGTATCTTAGAGAGGATCAACGTATCTTAGAGAGGATCATTGGCTGTGAAAGTTGCAGCGGGAAGGAGGCTGGAGGCAGTGAAAATCTGTCTGAGGGCAATATGTGCAGTGATTATTATACAGAAAATTCGGAGTTTGTAGATTAAGAGGTGCAGAGTTACTAAAAGTATTATCCAGAGGGCTGAAGAAGGGTTGTTGAGATGGTTTGGTAATTTACAAATGATGTAGCAAAATAGGATGAATTGGAGGGTTTAAAAATCTGAAGTGGATGGTAGGCGGGGTAAAGGTTGTCCTAGGAAAGTATGAAGGGAATCGCTTCAATGCCCCTAATCCCGGAGGGGCCCCGTAAGCGACTTTAGTCCACATTGCTTAAACATTTTGGGTCTACTGCATAAGAAGGGATTTTGAAATAATAATAATAGTGTTATTACTTGGAGTATACCTGGATAGGTTCCGGGGGTCGACGAGCTCGCGGCCCGGTCTGTGACCAATCTTCATGGTGGATCAGGGCCTGATCAACAAGGCTGTTACTGTTGGGCGAACGCAACCCGACGTACGAACCACAGCCCGGCTGGTCAGGTACTGACTTTGTGCCTGCCCAGTGCCTTCTTGAAAACAGCCAGGGGTCTATTGGTAATCACCTTTATGTATGCTGGGAGGCAGTTGAATAGTCTTGGGCCCCTGACACTTAGTGTTGTCGTTTATCGTGCTAGTGACGCCCCTGCTTTTCATTGAAGGGGGCATGTTGCATCGTTTGGTACTAATCCCTCTAGGATTTTCCAATTTTATATAATTATGTATCTCCCGCCTGCATTCTAGGGAGTACAGATTGAGGAACTTCAAGCGATCCCAGTAATTGAGGTCTTTTATCGCACTTTTGTGTGCCGTGAAAGTTCTTTGTACATTTTCTAGGTCAGTGCCTTGAAAGGCACTGTTAGTGTGCAGCAACATTCCAACTTAGAGAGAGCAAGCGACCTGAAGAGTGTCATCATGGGCTTTGCATCCCTAGTTTTGAAGGTTCTCATTATTCATCCTGTTATTTTTCTAGCAGATGCGATTGATACAATGTTGTGGTCTTTGAAAGTGAGATCATCTGACATTATCACTTCCAGGTCTTTTACATTAGTTTTTCGCTCTATTGTGTGGTTGGAATTTGTTTTATACTCCAATATATTTTTAATTTCTTCACGTTTTTCATATTGAAGTATGTAATTGAAATTTCTCGTCATTGAACTTCATATTGTTTTCTGCATCCCATTTAAAGATTTAGTTGATGTCCGCCTGGTGTCTTGCAGTGTCATGCAAATTCGGGTGACATTTCCTAAGGAAGACACGGTACTGTGGCTTACATTCCTGTCTGAGTCAGATATGAGGATGACAAACAGGATGGGAGCGAGTACTGTGCCTTGAGGAACATAGCTTTTCATAGTAGCCGCCTCAGACTACTCTGTTTAATACTACTCTGTGTTCTGTTTCTTAGGAAATTATAGATTCATCTACCAACTTTTCCTGTTATTCCTTTATCACGCAATTTGTGTTATTACACCATGGTCACACTTGTCAAAGGCTTTTGCAGTCAATGTATACTACATCTGCATTTTGTTTGTCTTCTAGAGCATCCAGGACCTTGTCATAGTGGTCCAGTAGTTGGGACATACAGGAGCGACCTGCTCTAAGTCCAAGTTGCCATGGGTTATGTAACTGATGAGTATCTAGATGAGTGGTGAACTTGCTTCTTAGATCCCTTTCAAAGATTTTTAAGATATGGGATGTTAGCGCTATCGGTCTAGTGAAGTGGGGCTATGTCTGTTGTTTTTAGCAGCTGTGGGATGACCCCAGTGTCCATGTTTTCTCTCCATAGAATGTTAAAAGCACATGATAGTGCTTTCTTGCAGTTCTTGAAGAACACGGAGTTCCACGAATCTGGGCCTGAGGCAGAGTGCATGGGCATGTCATTTATCGCCTTTTCGAAGTCATTTTGCGTCAGGTTAATATCAGATAGGTTTGAATCCACCAAATTCTGTCTCACTCATAAAAAATCATTTAGGTCTTCGACTGTCTGGCTAGCGGCTCGCTAAAAACCGAGTCAAATTGGGACTTGAGTAGCTCACTCATTTCCTTGCTGTCATCTGTGTAGGACCCATCTCGTCTAATTAATAGTTAAAATAAAATTTAAAGGTTATCACAGTATCATGTAGGCTACGTCTAGTGGAAGGTACAAAATTTCAAAACCATTAGCATACATGATAGTCACCAGGAAAAGCACCACCTACCTAACTACACAGGAGTCACATGATCCCATTATCTACCTGTCCTCATCCCAGTATGGCATTCTTCAGGTCACCATGTCTCACTCACACCCCACTCTCTGCCTATATATACTGTGATTTTTTTTTTTTTTTGGGTGTGTGTGTGTGTGTTACATGCATTACCAAGGTTTATGCAATGGTTGTCTTGTATGAGTGAACTAATTTCTAGGTGCTCCACCATTCTTTTGAAAATCTTCATGACTTTACAAATTATATCAGTGACACTGGCCCGTGATTTAATGCTGCCTGTCTGCTTCCTTGAAAACTAGAACTACATTTGTCTTCCACACCTTTGGCAGTTTGTTTCGATAGATTTGTTGATTATTAGCGGCCCACATAATGCGTCTGTACTCTCTCTCAGCACCATGGAGAGATGTAATCTGGTCCCACCAACTTTGAGGTATTTAATTCACCTTCTCGGTTGTATGTATTGTGTCCAACACTTGTTGGTGTACCCTACCGCCTCGGTTTGCTGGAAGCCTTCCTGTCTACTCTGAGAATTCCTCATTAATTCTCAAACCAAGCACTTCACATACTGGTCATTCCTTGTGAGCTCTCCACCTTCCTTCAACCTCATTACCTGGTACTTGACTTATTTTCCTCCTGTGTCTCAATAACAACTTTGAGTCAGATTTGGAGTTCGATGCCAAATCGTTTCTGGGCTATTCAGCTCATCTTGTTTCACTGAGTCCTTTGCCTTGTACATTTTTCTCCATGCTCTAACACACACAGCTTTGGCCTTTCTACACCTCTGGGTAATCCGATGGGCTCACGCTGGTCTTCCATTGTGTCTATTGACCGTGTATGAATGTGTGCACTCACCTAATTGTGGTTCCAGGGGTAGAGACTCGGCTCCTGGCCCCGCCTCTTCACTGATCGCTACTAGGTCGTCTCTCTCCATGCTCCATGAGCTTTATCATACCTCGTCTTAAAGCTATGTATGGTTCCTGCCTCCACTACATCACTTGCTAGACTATTCCACTTCCTGACTATGACTGAAGAAATACTTCCTAACATCTCTTTGACTCATCTGAGTCTTCAACTTCCAATTGTGATCCCTTGTTTCTGTGTCTCCTCTCTGGAACATCGTGTCTCTATCCACCGTGTCTATTCCTCGCAGTATTTTGTTTGTCGTTATCATGTCTCCCCTAACCCTCCTGTCCTCCAGTGTCCAATTTCCCTTAACCGTTTTTCGTAGGACATTCCCCATAGCTCTGGAACTAACCTTCTCGCAAACCTTTGCATTTAATCTGATTTCTTGATGTGCTTGACCAGATGTGGGTTCCAAATTGGTGCTGCATACTCCAGTATGGGCCTAACGTACACGGTGTACAGTGTCTTGAACGATTCCTTATTAAGGTATTGGAACACTATTCTCAGGTTTGCCAGGCGCCCATATGCTGCAGCAGTTATCTGGTTGATGTGTGCTTCCGGAGACGTGCTCGATGTTATACTCACCCCAAGATCTTTCTCTTTGAGCGAGGTTTGCAGTCTTTGGCCACCTAGCCTATACTTTGTCTGTGGTATTCTTTCCCCTTTCCCTATCTTTATGACTTTGCATTTGGCGGGGTTAAATTCGAGAAGCCAGTTGCTGGACCAGGTGTCCAGCCTGTCCAGGTCTCTTTGTAGTCCTGCCTGATCCTCATCTGATTTAATTCTCCTCATTAACTTCACATCATCTGCGAACAGGGGCACTTCTGAGTCTATCCTTTCCATCAAGTCATTCACTTGTACCAAAAATAGCACTGGTCCTAGAACTGACCCCTGTGGGACACCGCTCGTTAAAGGGGCCTACTGTGATACCTCATCACGTACCATGACTCGTTGTTGCCTCCCTGTCAGGTATTCTCTGATCCATTGCAGTGCCCTTCTTGTTATATGCGCCTGATCCTCTAGTTTCTGCACTAACCTCTTGTGAGGAACTGTCGAAGCCTTCTTGCAGTCCAAGAAAATGCAATCACCCTCACCCCTCTCTCTCGTGTCTTACTCTGTTGCTTTATCATAAAACTCCAGAAGGTTTGTGACACAGGATTTGCCTTCAATGAATCCGTACTGGTTGTCATTTATAATCTTGTTCCGTTCCAGGTGCTCCACCATTCTCCTACTGATAATCTTCTCCATGACTTTGCATACTGTACACGTCAGTGACACTGGTCTATAGTTTAGTGTCTCTTTTCTGTCTCCTTTTTTTAAATGGGAACTAAATTTGCCGTCTTCCACACCTCAGGTAGTTGCCCAGTTTCAAGGGATGTGTTGAAGATTGTGGTTAGTGGCACACACAGCTTGTGTGTGTAAACTTGTGTATATTCAGGGGTTGTTTCAGCTCATGGACCCGCAATTTCGCTGACCGTTAATGGATTCACAATCTCCTGTTTTCGTGGGTCTTAACGTTCCTTTTCTTAAACCTATGCATGGAGCCAAACCTCTACCACTCCAATGTCCAGGTCGTTTCTCTTGTTGACCTTTCTACCGCTGAAAAAATATTTCCTAACATTGACTCAAATGTGGTTTCAACTTCCAGCTGTACCCTAGTGTTTCTGTTTCCCATCTTTCGTGAAATCAGTCCCATTCCACCCTATCATTTATTCTCTGTATTTTGTTTGTTAAGAGTTAAGATTTTGTATGGATTTTTAACCCCGGAGGGTTATCCACCCAGGATAACCCAAGAAAGTCAGTGCTTCATCGAGGACTGTCTGTCTGATTTCCATTGGGGTCCTCAATCTTGTCCCCCAGGATGCGACCCACACCAGTCGACTAACACCCAGGTACCTATTTGCTGCTAGGTGAACAGGACAACAGGTGTAAGGAAATGCGTCTAAATGTTTCCACCCGCCGGGGTCGAACCCGGGCGCTCCGTGCGTGAAGCGAGAGCTTTAGCCACCAGGCCACCGGTGCACCATCATAGTCCCCTAACGGATGATTTTACTACTAATTTTTTATCGTCGATTTAGTTCACTTTTTCTCTACTTTGTAAGCGTACATTGAAGTTGCTTTGCCAAAGTTTCAGTATACCTGGAGTATACCTGGAGAGAGTTCCAGGGGTCAACGCCCCTGCTGCCCGGTCTGTGACCAGGCTTCATGTTGGATCAGAGCCTGATCAACCAGGCTGTTACTGCTGGCCGCACGCAGTTCAACGTACGAACCACAGCCTGGCTGGTCAGGTACCGACTTTAGGTGCCTGTCCAGTGCCTGTTTGAAGACAGCCAGGGGTTTGTTGGTAATCCCCCTGATGTATGCTGGGAGGCAGTTGAACAGTCTTGGGCCCCTGACACTTATTGTGTTCTCTCAACGTGCTAGTGGAACCCCTGCTTTTCATTGGGGGGATGTTACATCGCCTGCCGAATCTTTTGCTTTCGTAGGGAGTGACTCTCGTGTGCAAGTTTGGTACTAATCCCTCGAGAATTTTCAGTATAAAATTATACCCTCCCGCCTGCGTTCTAGGGAGTACAGGTTTAGAAACTTCAAGCGTTCCCAGTAATTGAGGTGGTTTATCGCAGTTATGTGTGCCATGAAGGTTCTCTGCACATTTTCTAGGTCAGCAATTTCACCTGCCTTGAAAGGTGCAGTTAGTGTGCAGCAATATTCCAGCCTAGATAGAACAAGCGACCTGAAAAGTGTCAACATGGGCTTGGCATTCCTGGTTTTGAAGGTTCTCATTATCCATCCTGTCATTTTTCTAGCAGATGCGATTGCTATGGTGTTATGGTCCTTGAAGGTGAGATCCTCTGACATGATCACTCCCAGGTCTTTGACATTAGTTTTTAGCTCTATTGTGTGGTTGGAATTTTTGTACACCGATGAGATTTTAATTTCTTCACGTTTTCCATATCTGAGTAATTGAAATTTTTCATCATTGAACTTCATATTGTTTTCTGCAGCCCATTTAAAGATTTGGTTTATGTCTGCTTGGAGTCTTGCAGTGTCATACAAATTCGGGTGTCATCTGCAAAGGAAGACACGGCCATGAAATAAATGAAAAAATATTTACTGGAAATTAAATATGGCAGCCTCATTGTGATATTAAGTAGGTCAATAACTTTCGAGATAGTCGACGAAACGCGAACAAATTTTATCTGATTATTGAAAAACCTGCTCCAGAAAATCGCTGTTTTGATGTCTTGGTAAAATCATTACCGCTGTAACTTGTTCTTTCAAAACTTTGGGGTCAGCAATGGACCAATTTATGTACCTCTGTAATCTTTTTGAATAGCCCACAGGATGGATATGGGGTGCATAATAAAGATATTTAACTAACTTGGTATAAGAATGTTCTTATATAGTTACCCCTGCGGTACTTTTTCTCTAGTGTTAGTGCCTAAAAGAGAACGTAACATTTACTCTTATGCATAAACTGCTATATACACTCGGCTTCGATAGCTCCTTATATATTATAATAATAATAATTAATAATAATAATAATAATAATAATAATAATAATAATAATATATTTACTACAAGTATAAGTACAGGGTATACAGGCTTAGCTGACATCAATGACACAATTGTATATAGAAAGCCCCTTGTTATGCAGAGCATTTCGGGCAAATTAGGTCAGTTTTGTCCCAGGATGCGACCCACACCAGTCGACTAACACCCAGGTACCCATTTTACTGACGGGTGAACATAGACAACCGGTGTAAGGAACACGTCCGATGGTTCTACCCCTTCGCCGGGAATCGAACCCGGACCCATCACCATGTGAAGCGAGAGCTTTTGCCTCCAGGCCACGGGGCCTGGAGGCGTGTTTATTATGTTTCTATGTTATTTATCTTGTGTAATATCATTTTGGAATAAATGTGATAGGTAAATAAACAAAATTGTCAATAATAGCATAATTATACAATATTTTACACATTTTATAGCGCCATGAGCAATTCTTCATTGCAGTGCCAATCCATGTTTGTCATAGCTCCTCCCAATTTGTAACGATGCCAAAAATAATACAAATAGTAAAAAAACGCCGAAAATTCACTTCATGCTCAGACATATATTGTGTTAGTCATCACAAGAAATGTGGCAAGTTCATGTTCATGGAGGTCTGCCAGGACGGGTCCGAGCCCAGGTCTCTCATGTGGTGAGCCGGCAGTGGCTCCCGGAGTGTCAGTGTGTGTACAGAGCCCTCAAAAAAAAATCTTTGCATGTCCAATGAAAAAAAAATCTATACACGAAATTTTGGTTCATACATTTCACTCGCGTTTCTGCCATAGGAAAAGTGTGATGACGTAGTGTACTGGAGGCCGTCTAGCTCCAGTGTTCCCTGTTGCGATCCCTGAACTAATCTGTTTATTTAAACATTTTGTATCTTTAATATTGTGTGTATTTTATTATCATAACTGTATATTGGAGATATTTCCATTATTAGCTAAAATAAAAATATCTTACTTTATACTATTATTTGATTTAGCTATGTTCATTAATTCCTCTCAGTCAGTGTTCTCACATGTTCGAGTATTGCTTAGTGACGATTTTTATACAGAAAAGCGTCATTTGCTAGTAAGCTATGTTGTACCACATGTGTAGTATGTGTGCAGTTTTCTCATGTGTCCTATGTAGCACCTGTGTGTTACTTTGTCACTCGGTGTGACGCGCGCTTGACAGCTGACATTTGTCAGTCCAGGCATCAGTTACGAGCGTTCGAGTGCCTTGTACAGAAAGCTCTTATTTGTTCGCCGCTCGTAGATGCCTTTGCTGAATCGTACCCGTGACGATTCTCCCATCGAGACCGTTCCACTTCACCTCCTAGACCGTCAGTCCAGTTATATGTAGACCTGTCTGGGGATGCTTAGACATCCTTCTGCTGTAACTCAACTGTCGAGAGATGACACTCGTTGAGCTGCAGTTAAGCCTGTCGGCAGGCGACTGTCAGCCTAGTGTCACAGCTTCAGTGAGCAGCCTGCACAAAGATGATGTCACTTTGACTGCTAGTTCCCTCACTGCAGTATGGTGTATGCTGTTACGACCTCCAGATGTTTCGCCGAGTTGTCCCTGCCACGACGCCACACTCGCCAGCAGCGATAGTACCAGTCGAGGAATGTCCTCCTGAGTTGCTTGCCAGTCTTGTCCTGTTGCGACTACTGACGACGCCTCACTCGAGGGCACCAGCAGGTTGTGCCTCAGGTTGAGTGAACCCTGCAGCGACTACTACGATATCTGCTTCACCTCCCAGAGGAGACCGTACCCTGTTACGTCACAGCTCAGCTGCAGCTATGTCTCCCGTGTTGCAGTATGTGTCCAGACGCAGGAAGGCGTGCAGTGCTGCATCGACGCTCACTGCCTTAGACCACGAAGCACACCTTTTTTTTCTTCCCTCTCTGGAGGAAGTTTTTTTTTTCATGTCCATATGTTTATGTATATATGTATTTTCCTTTCGTGTTCTGCGACCTGTTCTTGCGAGAGAGAGAGTTTTTTTACTGTGATTCATGGTCAGGGACGACCATGGCCGAGCGATGTAGACAGCCATGCTGTCTGCCAGCTGAGTTCATATTTCGTGCCATGCTAGTTTCCATAGTTTCTGCTAGAGGGCAAGCCTGGTAGGCGTACCCACATCAACCAGACCCGCCCTGGCCCACTCTCACTAACGCAGCTGCCTTCACTCAGACAACAAGGTCTACTCCTCTAAGAGGAAGTGGGTGGAGGTAACACTGAGACATATGAATGTAGGTGTGGAAGGGAATTAATGTTGAAAGGTTATAGGTTGTATACAGGTAGTTCTGGGCATCTAAAGGGAGGGGTGATGGTGAGGGTAAGGGAGACCAGCCCTTTTCTTCTGAGAACTTGGGAGGAGGATAGGGGAGGAGGATTGTTAGGGTGGATGGGGAGTGGGGGGATATTCAGGTGTGTTTTGTCGGGGTGTACATGCCGGCGTGCAATGATCAAAAGGTTAAGAAGGATTTTGTTCGCAACGATTTAGTCTATGCCTTACGGGGCCTTCCTATGGTTACTATTGTAGCAGGTGATTGGAATTGTATAATTCGAGGGAAGGATGTCGAGCCTAGAGGGGCGGGATGTATGTTGGGTGCCTTAAGGGAGGTATTGGGGGTGGTGGGGGTGGAGGATGTGGTTAGGGGTGGGGGGTGTTATGTGGAACACACCTATGTTAGGCAGGGATACGCGGCGCGGCTCGATCAAGTTTACGTAATGCAGGATTTGCAGGTGGGCAGTGTAACCTGTGTGGAGATGGGTTTCTCGGATCATAGGGAAGTATTGGTCGAGTTAGGATGGGAGGGGGTAGTTAAGATTTTTCCTAGCTATTGGAAATTAAATGTTCGTTTGCTGCAGGGTGAGGGACATCGGGAGGTCTTTGAGGAATGGTGGGGGAGATTGTGGGGAGGGGGCAAGGGTATTGAGGACATCGTGAAATGGTGGAATGCACGAGCGAAGGTGGCAATAAGAAGATTTTACATGCGGTTGGTGTGGAGGATGGGAAGTTGAGGTATGGGAAGCAGAGGTACTTGGAGGAGCAGTTGCGGGAGTGTTATAAGGGGTTGGGGAGGTACCCGCAGGACGAGATCACCGGAATCCTGGGCCAATTAAGGGAGATTCAAAATGAAAATTTCCATGCCATTAGGGTTCGCAGGGGGATTGGAGAACGTTTTAGTAAGTAAGTTTATTCAGGTATACACAAATACATTTACATAGATTATCATACATAGCAGCATATGTGTAGAGAACATAGGATAACCCAAAAAGTGAGACAGAGTGACTTATTTCCATTGAGGTCCTTTTAGTACCTTAATATTATACATTGTAGGAGATGTATGTTATTATATTATAAAGGATATATGTATACTAGGAATAAGGTAAAAAGAGTTATTTACATTTACATGTGTGTTAGTTAAAAAATTAAAAAATCATTCTCCTCCCTTTCTGTTGCTACATTCATTAGGTACCTTTTGGCTCTCTTCTTGAACTGGCTCATGCTACGACTGCCTTTGACATGTGCAGGCAGTCTGTTCCATTCCTTTATTGCTGTACAATAAAAGGTGTTTGAAGCCTGGCCACTGACTGGGGGGGATAAACCCTCAGCTATGGTTTTGCGTAAATTTCAGGAGCAACAGAAGGGGATGACGATTATGTCCTTAATGGTGGATGAGGACTTAGATGGATATAGGAGTGGCCAGGTGGTATGGACCACTAAGGGCATGAGCTGCTATACAGATCGATGGTTTCAGAGAAAGTGTGCAGAATTGACTTTATAATCAGGAGGCTTGTGGTATTGTTTTAGGTAGCATCTTAGAGAGGCTTAGTGAGGAGGATAGAAAAGGCTTGGAGGGATGTATTACTGAGGAAGAGGTATGGCAGGCGGTGCAGGGGCAGAAACTTGGGAAGACACCATGATTAGATAGGATCTCGGGCAACTTTTATGTGACTCATTGGGAGGTTTTTCGAAAAGTATTGGTGAGGGTATTCATTGGTATGAAGTCAATGGGAAGTATGAGTGAAGAGCAGCGAACTGGGATAGTGGTTTTAATACCTAAGGGATGGGGTTGCGGGCGATAACTTTACTCTGTGCTGACTATAAGATTTTTGCCCGTATTTTGGTGAATCTTATGAAGAAGGTTTTAAATATAGCATTAGAGGGAGGGCAGTACAGAGTGCCAGGGTGTAGTATGAGGGAGGGGCACCATAGGATAAAAAGGTTTGTGGAAGGTAGGGAGGGTGGGGGAGTCGTGGGGTTGGATTGGGAATCCGTCTATGACAGCATGAATAGGGAGATGTTGCAGGGCATTTTATTGAAACAGGGGTTCGGGGGGGGGTGAGGGGTGGTTAGGGATGCTTTATTGCAGGGCTCAGGTGAGAATGCAGTTAACGGGAAGGTGGGGACAGTGGAGAGCATGGGACGGGGGCTGCGACAGGGGTGTCCTTTGCCGCAGCTCCTGTTCACATGTTTGCAGGATCCCTTCTATAGATTGGTGCAGGAGGGTGTAAAAGAGGGGGGAGGGGAACCGAAATATGCCCCGGGTATCGTCGGCTACGTCAATGCCACCACTGTATTGGTGGGAAGCACAGGGGGGCTGGGGAATGTGAACAAGGTGATCGAGATTTTTGGGTTGGCTACTGGGATGCATGCAAATAGAGAAAAATTGAAGTTATTAGAGGTGGCAATGTGGGTAGGGGGGGGAGGCGCTGGGACAGAAGTTTGGATGGAACATGGTGGATAGGATGAAAATTTGTGGCGTTGTTTTTAGTAATGTGCCGCAAGTTGCACGGGAGGTTAACTCTTCTGTGGTGATAGGAGCAGCTGTGGGTAGAATGGCGGGATGGAGGCCGGGGGAGATAACTCTATTGCAAAGGGTCATCGTGGTCAATGCATTAGTTTTTAGTAAGTTATGGTTTGTAGCAGCGGTCTATCCCCTCATGGAGGAGGATATTTGGTGGCTGCAGAAGAGGGTTTTGCATTTTATATGGGGTTATGGTAGGCATTGGTTGTGGGAGGAGGTGGTAATGACCAGGGTGGCGAGAGGAGGTATGGGGTTCATACCTCTACAGAGGCGATTGATGGGGATATATGTGAGGCAGGAATTTTTGGCGAGGGGTAGGAGGGGGGTGGTGAGAGTGGATAGGGTTATGAGGGAGGTCCAGCGGTGGTGGCACGGTAAGGATCTTCAGGTGTGTGAGGCACTCTTGAGATATCTCATTGTAGTCTCAGAACCGAGGAAACTGTGGGTGAAGGCGCTTGACAGGGTTGGGATGGGTGAGTTGGAGATACAGGGGGTGGCAGTGGCTTATCCAACATATGATTGGGAGGCTACATGGTTAAAAAGGTTAAAATTGCCTGCCAGGATGCGGGAAACAGGGTTTAGGTTTCTGCATAATATTTTGGCTTCCAGAGCTCAACTTTTCATTATGGGTCTGATAAAGCATGGGCTCTGTCAGAGCTGTGGGATTTTGAAATGGCTTTCATGTTGTATATTTTTGTGAGAAGTTGGCGAGGATGTGGAGTGGTTCGGTGAGGTAATCTGGGGGGTGGGGGAGGGGGTTGTCTGTGTTGTGGGTTTTAAGTTTAGATGTTGCAGGTAGTTTCGAGGGAGTTAGGCGCGCGGTAATGTATCTGGCTTTGGATTTACATTTTTGTGACATGGGGTATGAGGAAGGTATGGGGCGAGGTGAGGATCCAGGCTCTAGCAGCACGGTTTTATAGAACGAAATGCAGGAATCAAGGGCTATACAGTCAGGCTTGGGAGCGAGGGTTTTCAGTGGGGTATAGGGAGTTGACAATGGAGTCATTATTTGAGGGGGGGAGGTTCGGAATCGGTAGAAAGGGGTTGTTCTTCCGGGGATCTCTGATTAGCGTATGTGTCAATTACGAGGTATGCACGTGTATGAGCGGGGGGGAGGAGGGAGGGCAGGGAGGGAGTGGGTTTTGGGGTGAATGGAGCATGTATCGGTGACCTAGACTGGGGAGGGGAGGGTATGATGGGAGGGCGTCAGGGGATAGCAATGGGGGTTTGTCTCGGGCGTGGGTCCTGGTAAGGTCTTGAGTATATATGTGTAGGTGTGTGGATATATTTATGTATATGCCTGACGTCCCTTATGTTTTGAACCATATGCGTTTTAAGTTGTGTGATCTCACCAATAATTGATATGGTTATAGTCTGTTCATATCTGTTTCTAATATTAATAAATCGTTAAGATAAAAATCAAAATCAAAACAGCTTTCTGATGGGAGCAGCATTAGTGTTGCAACGTTTAATGTTGGAGGTATTGATAAAGATTTGTATTATATTATATCGTCCTTAGATAGCATTGATGAGAGGTAATTCTTTGGGATTACATTGTATATTCGGAAGGGGAAACAACAAAAACAGTATTTGTTACTTTTCAATTCTTCATGAATGTAATTGGTACTTGGATGAGGAGTGTTTAGTGGCATAATGTTCCAGATTATATGTACTAATATAATTACTTGTCATTTCCTCGGTGTTCTAAACACATTGTACGCTTCTGTATATACTAATGTTCTTATATTATGTTTGTTAATATTCAATGTTAAGTACCGACGAAAGGTCGCTCAATGTGCAAAGACATGTTTGTGTCATAACGATTCTCAATGTTTTGGGACCGACTCAATGACGAAGTGAGGTGGTGTTAGTGCGTGTCCTTGTTCTGTTTTGGTTTTAATAAAATAGGGATGGTAATTGGCACATGTTAGTTTGCAGATTTATTTTGGGTAGGTGGAATTGCGTGGAGGGGGTCATTTTTTATAGATCTATATTGTGATAAATAAACCTTATTTTGTACTTATAGGCAGTAAGTAATGTACATAATGCCATAATGTAGGTTATATATTGTTTTGTGCTTTATCGTCAGCACATTGCATTGTATTCGTGTTTTCTTTGTATTTGGATGGTACGCTTTATTTTCTTGGCATTGTGAAGCCGAGATTCATGTGTGGTTTGGTACATACGGTTGTTGGTTTGTATTTTTTGATAACCTTAATTGTTATAAGGTGTCATATTGATGAGTGTTTTGTATAATGTTTGTTTTAAATAAAATATAAAAAAATATTACCAGGGATCACCCGTGAGAGCTAGATTTGTATCTATAAATGTAGTTAATATGGGTTTAGTATAAAAGAATGAATATACAGTAGAGTGCAACTTTGATTCATAAAGAATTATCACCACTGATATCTCAGATTGCAATACCCAGAAAGTGTGGTTAATAATCACGGATTAATCTTGCAGACCTGCAAGAGTTACAGGACATCTCGGCTCCTATCGTCAATTTTCGTGAGTGATCAACACGGCTAATTTATCTCGTACAATTGCAATATTATGTTATAAATGTTATACAGTACCGCCTGGATAAAATAAAACACGTGCAACACACGGTATCTTTATTGACAAAACGTTTCGCACCAGCGTAATAGACTGATTTACATCAAATTACTCCTCTACTTAGACTACTTAGTTTTCCATCAATATTGATGCCACTGTAGTCAACTGACGAAGCCTACAGCTCAGGCGAAACTCTTCAACAAAGGTACATAGTGCTGCACGTGTCTTACCTAAAACTACGTTATCATGTTCATGTTGCAATATTAGTTTTATTTAATATCTTTATTATGCACCCCATACCCATCCTGTGGGCGGTAGTCAAAAGATTACAAAGGTACATAATGGGTCCAGGGACTGGGCCCCAAAGTTTTGATAGCTGAGCAAGTTACAAAGGTAATAAACTCCAGGCAGATCTTGTCACAATCATTGCAAGTTACAAAGGTAATGAACAATCTACACTCCTATACATGGTTACAATCATGAACAAATTACAAAGTAATGAGCCACTGACACGTCCACACCAGGTCACAATTGTAATGAATTATAAGTACAAATACTAAGTGGGTCATACACCCACACGAGCGCGCGCGAACACGAGGGCGCCCGCCCGCACGTACACACACACTTACACACACACTTACACACACACTTACACACACACTTACACACACACTTACACTTACACACACACACACTTACACACACACACGCACACGCACACACACACACACGCAGTGGAAGTGGAATACATAGTTTGGGAAGCGATGTAGTGGAGGCAGGTTCCATACATAGCTTTAAGAAGAGGTATGATAAAGCTCATAGCGCAGAGAGAGGCGGGGCCAGGAGCTATGTCTCGACCCCTGCAACCACAACTAGGTGAGTACACACACACCCACCTCTCGCCCTGCACCCCACGGTATTTCTACCACCCCTCTTCCCACCCCACCATACACGCACTCTACCTCTCTCCTATCTACCTCACTCTACCACACTCTCTCGTACTCTCTTACACTCTCATTCTCACTCTCACTCTCTCACACTCACACACTCTCTCCAACAAGGGGACACAACTGGAAGCTGAAGACTCAGATGAGTCAAAGGGATGTTAGGAAGCATTTCTTCAGCCACAGAGTAGTCAGGAAGTGGAATAGTCTAGAGAAAGATATAGTGGAGGCAGGAACCATACATAGTTTTAAGATAAGGTATGATAAAGCTCATGGAGCAGGGAGAGCAGAGACCCAGTAGCGGACAGCGAAGAGGCGGGGCCAGGAGCTGAGTCTCGACCCCTGCAACCACAATTAGGTGAGTACAATTAGGTGAGTACACACACACTCCACTTTCCCTTCATCTCTCCTCCTCTTCCTCCTACCCCCCTTGCTTTTCCCCACACTTCCCATCCCCCTCCCCCCTTGTACCTCCTAACCCTCTCCCCTCTGACTCCCACTCTATCCCTATCTCTCACACTCACACTCTCTCACCCACACTCCCTCCTATGCTATAAAATTTCTCTCTCTCTCTCTCTCTCTCTCTCTCTCTCTCTCTCTCTCTCTCTCTCTCTCTCACACACACACACACACATACACGCACTCTGAAAATACATAAGCTTCGTTCTGTGGTAAAATGGGCTACCCAAGAAGAGGGATAACAACAAGGGGTCTGGTGGATGAGACTGGGAGGGTAGCTTGGGAGCAGAGCTCACTAAAAGGGAGGAAGAATGGGGAAGGAAGCTAGTAGTGCTTAGCACAAAAATGGAGGAGAGGATAGCTGCAGAGAGCAGGAAGTGGGAGCTACAAGCAAAAACAGCAGAAGCTA
This sequence comes from Cherax destructor, assembly GCA_009830355.1. Lineage (NCBI taxonomy): Eukaryota > Metazoa > Arthropoda > Malacostraca > Decapoda > Parastacidae > Cherax > Cherax destructor. The sequence goes on from WNWK01009826.1 coordinate 70,485, forward strand.
AGATACAGTGCTTGGAAAAGTAACTGCAAAACCTGAAACAGCTTAAAGAAAAAAATGACAATTCAGACATGCCATTAGTAACTTCTGCATCAGTCATAGTATGCAGTATGCAGCACCAGTTTGGAACTAAAAAAACTAGAGAAAGTGCAAAGGTTTGCAACAAGACTAGTGCATAAATGTTCACAATAAAGCTAACAGAATCCTTGGCTTCATATCAAGAAGTATAAATAATAGAAGTCCTCAGGTTGTTCTTCAACTCTATATATCTTTGGTTAGGCCTCATTTAGATTATGCTGCACAGTTCTGGTCACCGTATTACAGAATGGATGTAAATGCACTGGAAAACGTACAGAGGAGGATGACAAAGTTGATCCCATGTATCAGAAATCATCCCTATGAGGATAGAATGAGGGCCTTGAATCTGCACTCTCTAGAAAGGCGTAGAATTAGGGGGGATATGATTGAGGTGTATAAATGGAAAACAGGAATAAATAAAGGGGATGTAAATAGCGTGCTGAAAATATTCAGCCAAGACAGGGCTCGCAGCAATGGTTTCAAGTTGGAAAAGTTCAGATTCAGGAAGGATATAGGAAAACACTGGTTTGGTAATAGAGTTGTGGATGAGTGGAACAAACTCCTGAGTACCGTCATAGGGGCTGGGACGTTGTGTAGTTTTAAAAATAGGTTAGATAAATACATGAGTGGGTGTGGGTGGGTGTGAGTTGGACCTGACTAGCTTGTGCTACTAAGTCAGATGCCGTACTAATTCCTTAAGCGGAAGTGACCTGACTACCTGGAGTTTACCTGGGGAGGGTTAAATCCAGGTGATTGGCTAGATAATTATATGAGTGGGTGCGGGTGGGTGAGAGTTGGTCCTGACTAGCTTGTTCCACTAGGTCAGATGCTGTGCTCCTTTCTTAAGTGAATGTAACCTGACCTGGCTGGGTCGGGGCATTGGCTTAAGCCGGTTGGAGACTTGGACCTGCCTCGCATGGACCAGTAAGCCTGCTGAACTGTTCCTTCTTTCTTATAGCTTAAGAAATCGACCTGACGACACTGGAGGACAGGAGAGAGAGGGGGACATGATAATGACATAAAATACTGAGAGGTGGACAGACAGAATGTTCCAGAGATGGGACACAGCAACAAGGGGACACAGTTGGAAGTTGAAGACTCAGATGAATCACAGAGATGTTAGGAAGTATTTCTTCAGTCACAGAGTGGTCAGGAAGTGGAATAGTTTGGGAAGTGATGTAGTGGAGGCAGGATCCATTCATAGTTTTAAGAAGAGGTATGATGAAGCTCATGGTGCAGGGAGAGTGACCCAGTAGCGGCCAGTGAAGAGGCGGGGCCAGGAGCTGTGAATCGACCCCTGCAACCACAACTAGGTGAGTACACACATACACGTGGTAACGCTTATTTACAGTGAACAAAGTCAACATTAACTCTTAAAAGATACAATAATCGTCAATATTCACAAGTCTGCATCATATTAGAAATAGTTTTCTGTCTTTTAGACTAAAGCAAATGTATGAGACCAGACACTGATATAGAGATGAGCTCAAAGATGAGCTGGTGGGCCCAGCTCACCTGTGACCTCATTCCGGTATACAAGTATCTGGCAACAAGTGTTTGTTCTAGGTTAAGGGACCAATTACTTCAGACTACCTATCCAATTCGACTACTGTTTTTTTGGATTGTAAGTCATCTCGAAGCCTGCAGCACAGGTTGAACATTTTGTCAGTAAAGATGCCTTGTATTACATACGTGCCTAACTCATTATACTTTTTGTTTTATTTTCATGTAGAATGTGGACAAAACATCTACCAACCCTTTAAGTTATACACTGAAAGTGTTGGGCCGATTCGGTTCCTCCGACCCGAATCCATCAACAAAACAGTTTTAAATAAAATATCCACTGGAGATGATCCACCGCGGCGTCCTGGGGTTCCACTGGCTGCCCTTAACGACCCTAAGGCATTCCAGCTCCGTCCTGGACCAATACTAGGAGCTTTGCGTGTCCTTGGTGGTGTGACCGCTGTAAAGAATAATTGGCCTTGGATGGTAAGAACACTTGTTTAATACCACGATGAAAAAGATTATTTTATTTTATAAATGATGATAATGGCAATAATAATAGAAGTAATAATTTATCGGATTAATCTGGTACAATTGTAATATTGTATTAAGTGTGTGGCATGCAAAGAGTATGTTACAATTTATTCGTCGTTTGTCATATTCCCATATAGGCTACCTCCCAACCATCGAATCAGGTGATAAGGGGGTAACGATCGATAGGGTATCCATCGTTAAATCAGTACCTTGGTTCATTAACCAATCACAGGCAAGCCCGCCAAAGCTGAAGCAACGTGGTTCACTTGCGGTAAGCACTGGCAGACTTGCCTACCTGCTGGTTGAGTACAGTGCACTCTGGTTTCTGCTTTGCCATCTGTCACCGTGGTGTACACTTATTATTCCATATGTACATATTGTATATAGTGTACATATCTGTATATAGTGGGTGAAGGCAAAATTTGCATTATAGTCTACTGCTGACTTTGCTCCAATTCCCATTACGACCAGGTCTACAGGCCATTCTTACTTGTGTTCGTAATATGGAAACTCTGTCCAAGACTGAGCTGGAGCTAAAGCGGGTCTTGGCATCGGTCGGATTGCATCGCTATCACCTTTTGTATTGCCTGTCAGTCTTCCTACTGTGTGTGTATCTTGCAAGTCGTACTGTGCTATTGCTGCTCGCTGCGTGCATTACAAATAGCGTATTAAAGTGGGTTATGCCACCACGGGTCGAGGCAGTTGGTTTCTGAGTATACTCTACCCTAAACTATCTCTACAGCGTTGCTGGCGAATTGCTCATTCCATTGGCATAGAATACCAACGAACTCTCACTGCTGCACAAATTCGTGACATTATTCGTACCAAATTAAGGGTTGAAGCAACTATGGCACACCAAACTGAGGTATCTCCCACTACAGGAACTATTAATTGCCGATCTTCCCTTAGGTTCCTTCGTAATGTGGGAGTACTAACACCATAGCAGTCAGACCAGCAGTCTCGTGAAGCAGGTGGTGCACCGCGTTTGTCTCAAGGTGAGTCAGCTTCGTTGGCCCTGAGTTATCTAAACTCAATCTCGAAACATCCAGAGAGCAGCAAGCATTTGCTAAAGATGAATTTGATAGGAGAGGAGGCAATTTAAGCAGACTGTTGGTGACAATTTTAGCAAAAAGCAATGCCGTTAGTACTTCGCCTTGAGTCTGAGTCTGAACAATTTTTCGAGGCATTTGAAAACCAGGCTCGAGCATTGAGGTGGCCTGGGAAGCATTGGGCAGCACTGGTGCATACAGCGTTGTTTGGCATAGAGCAAGAGTTCTCAGCTGTTTTAAATAATGAAGAATTTGCTGATTATCGTGTTGTTAAAACAACGGTTCTTGGGGCATATCAGTGTATTTCCGCCAAATACAGGAGAGAATTCAAACTGTGCAAGCGTCAGTCTCATGTAGACTTTGTAAGGCAGCAGTCAAAAAACTTACCTAATGGTACAAGGCGAGTGGTGTCGCCAACTTATCCGACTTAGTGCAATAACCTGCTGGAATCTGTTGGACCAGAGGTT
>WNWK01009827.1:0-74101 GCA_009830355.1 Cherax destructor
TGCCACCGCCATGGGCACCGGAACCTGTCGTAATCCACCTTGCAAACCTGCCAGCCAGCAAGCGTCACTGTCCACAGTGCGTGCTGCAGCGGTGGGCAGCTGCAAGCATTGCTGCAGTGGAGCATCCCAGGTGTGCAGTGTACTACACTGATGGATCAAGAGACCCCGAGGCCGGCCGCACGGGTTCCGGGATACATCACTCCTCCCTAACGGCCGGCTGGCGCCTCCCAGACCACTGCAACATCCTACAGGCAGAACTCCATGCCATCCAGAGGGCCATCCAACATGCACTCCTGGAACACCACCAACCTCCAGTCATCCACGTCGACTCCAGGGCGGCGATACAGGCCATCATGCATAGGGAGCCCAAGGATAACATCCGGCTCTGGTATGACAGAGCGACACGTAGGGAGCCCCCACCAAACATGAGGAAACTGAACAGGGAGCTGCAAGTCAGCGTCCACCGCCTGCGCCTCGGCTACCCTACTGCAAAGCGCCTCATCGAATGCATGAGTGAGGAGCTTTGCCGCCACTGCAACTGGATGGTTCCAAAGCCTCTAGTTCACTACATGCTTGACTGTCCTGCGACGACGTCCATCCGCCGCAGGCACTTCCCGATGGCACCTGGGGATCTGACCCGCGAGGACAAAGCAGCCCGGCTGGTTTACCTGGCCACCCATGACTTGGAGACTGCTCCCAGTCCTAGCCACCCACCTGCCCCCTCGATGACGACGCCGGAGAACCCCGACGACGCCGGAGAACCCCGACGACGACCAAGACTACCCACTACAGCTATTCTTTCTCTCACTTCCTTCTTTCTTATCCCCCCATCCTTCTTCTTCCTATGTAGGTAGAACCACAGCCTGATGCCTAGCTTCCACCCATGTCAAGACACGTCTGCTGGGACTACAAGAGTCCAAAGTACCAAGATCTGCTGATGAAGATGCGACGTCAGAAGACACTCCCCACCATGGGGAGCCACAGCAAGAGAAAAGGAGAAGTCAACCCCCACCCGGGGGCCCCCAAGAAAGAAGAAGATGACCGACACCCTCTACCCAGGAAGCCAATGCTGGGTCACCATTTGGAGAAGACCCGGGCCGGATGTACCGGCGAACCTACAATAACAACAATCCAACCCCAGGGACTTGTCCAATTCCACAATAGTCCACAACAGGCACAGGGTCGGCAGGGTCAGCCTCAAACCCTTCAAAATCCCTCTGTTGGACACAACCTGGCCACAATGGTCTCCAAGCAGAGTTCAACGTCCTGGAAGTCACTCCCTACCAAGCCTTACCTATAAGGCCTATGCACCTGTAGATATTGAAGTGATACTTCCAGAACTCTCTAAGGGTCAATTCACTGTCCGAGGTCATTTCAAAGCACTTTTCAAACACTGCTTTTGTGTAGAGTTTTTTGAAGTTACAGATGACCTGCTGGTCCATGGGCTGGAGGAGAGGAGTGGTGTTAGGAGGCAAGAACTTCAGTTTTATAAATCTGAAGTCTTCACACAGTAGGTCTTCCATGTTTTGAGGATGTGAAGGAGCATTGTCCAGTAACAGGAGGCACTTTTTGTCCAAACCCTTTTCCTGTAGGTATTTTTTCACACTGGGGCCAAACACTTCATGGATCCAGTCACTGAAAAGTTGCTTTGTGACCCATGCATTCTGACTAGATCTCCACAAGACACACAATCTATATTTGACGACATTGTGTTTCTTGAAAACTCTGGGATTTTCTGAGTGATACACTAAAAATCCCCACTAGCATTACTACACATCATGAGAGTTAGCCTGTCTTTCATAGGCTTGTGTCCTGGCAGTGCCTTTTCCTCCTGAGTAATGTAGGTTCTGTTGGGCATTTTCTTCCAAAACAGACCTGTTTCGTCACAATTGAACACTTGTTCAGGTTTCAATTTTTCAGTCTTTTTGTAGTCCTGAAACTCGTTTATGAATTTTTCAGCTGCACGTTTGTCTGAACTGGCAGCCTCACCATGCCTTACCACATTATGTATGCCACTACGATTTTTAAATCTCTCAAACCAGCCTTTGCTAGCTTTAAATTCACTACCATTACAATCAACACTGGTTTCAGGCATTTTCTTTGCAAGATCGGCATGCAACTTCCTTGTCTTTTCACAAATGATTGACTCGGACACACTATCACCCGCCAACTCTTTATCCTTGATCCACACCAGCAACAACTTCTCAATCTCTTCGATTATTTGTGGTCTATTTTTGACTCGCACAGTAACACCTTTTGCAACATCAGTTTCCTTAATTTGTTCCTTCTTATGCAGGAAAGAAGCGATAGTTGACCTGTTTTTGCCATACATCCTGGCAAGCTCACACATTCGCACACAACTCTCGTATTTTTGTATTATTTCTTTCTTTGTGTCTACGGTGTTCCTCACTTTCTTCATACCAGGGGTACCACTAGGAACGTTCTTGGGACCCATGGTAGCTTATTTCACAGTCGCACTTAATGAACGAACTCCAAAAAATTATAATTAAGTGTGAAATGTCTGGAGGAGCGTGCAGGGTATTGTTCTCTCAAGTGTAGACAACGCGGGACTGGTTCTCCACGCCTGCACGGTGAGGCACCCAAGCGCCTGGGCGGACAGGTCACGGACGCATTCGTTCGACTCGCGATATTTTGTTCACATGACGATATCGATTTTCTTGTTCTAATGACGATTTGTTCGCATGCCGAGCCGTTCAAATAGTGGGGGTCCACGGTCCACTGTACAGGCATTTTGCTACTACCATTACTTTTAGATAATAAAAAGTAATCATCAACAACGCAATAATATTTCTTTAAAATTTTCTTAGGCTTTACTTGTTAATCAATGAAACTTCTAAAAATTAAAAAGACAAAATACAACAGTAGAATTGTTTCACCATGGATTACCAGGTTATAATGAAACATTGCCAAACTATGTTGAAACATTATCGAGAGATGGTACTCAACATTAAATATCTATGAGAACACCTTAAGCACCACCTTCTTTACTTACAGTGTAGCCAACAGGAGATTCAATGGTTTTCTCTTCGTTTTTCTTCTGGCATGAAATATGATAAAATGTGAAGAGAATGTGATGCTGGTCTCCAAGCACGGCTGGTAACTTGACCTTGAACTCATCGTAGAAATCTGGCGACTTGTTATGGTAGGTGACTGCAGTGTGAGCCTCTGTAGTGAACTCTGGACATGAAGATTTACCAAAGATGACCGACATGGCCGCCAGCTCATCTTCTCCCGCCATAAACTGAATTTTGACAGTAATGTTTCGCGCAGAACCTGCAAAACATAAGAAATAATGAGAATGTGAATACAGACATACAAACACATGCATGAACATGATTTTTTTCAATACAATGCAATTCCATTGTTTCATGCATTCACTTCTTTAATTTTCTATATTTGATATTGGTTCCTAGGATGAATCCCAAGTTTTCACTGCAATTTTTTGTTCTCAGTAATTAAATTATTGAAGTATGTATTCTGTTCTCATTTGTTATACTATTCAAAATCTGATATTCAAATATTATTCTCAAGCTTTTCCATTAACAGTGAATTTCTACTCTGAGGAGACTGTTACACCTAGTCTACATAACAGTACAGTGGACCCCAGAAATCGAACGCCTCCCAACTCGACCTATTATGTAAGTTTATTATTGTACATGCTTTTGTAAGTGTATTTTTGGGGGTCTGAAATGGACTAATCTAATTTACATTATTCCTTATGGGAATAAATTCGTTCGGTAACAGCCCTTGAACAGCATTCTGAAACGAAGAATGTTCGATTTCTGGGGTCCACTGTACAGTGGTACCTCGAGTTACGATATTTTTTCGTTCGAGAATGCTGTTCAAGTGCCATTACCAAACGAATTTATCCCCATAAGGAATAATGTAAAATAGACTAGTCCTTTTACACCCCCAAAAATATACCTACAAAAGCATTTAAAAAAATAAACTTACATAAAAGGGCAATTTTGGGGACCATCGTAACTCGAGGTACCACTGTCGTGTGGGTCTTGGGAGAGATATATAGGAGGTCAAAGATACTCCTCGTTGGATGGTTACGGTATATTTACAGTAAGTGAAAGAGAGTCCAGCCACCCGTCTGTCTCGCCTGTAGGTATAACGTTAGTGAGGCAGTCTGCCTATGATAGGCTGTGCACATGCGCTGAGCCTCTGACGTCAGCGGGTACCGTGACGTCACACGCAAAGGGACCAGCTGTATAAAGATATACCACACAAGTGTATATATATATACTGACACGACACCACTGTATTTCCTATGACATGGAATATTAGCCCTTTTGCTGTTACATGCTTTGCTTATTTGGTTCCCAATGTCATTTTACAAAGAAAAAATAAAACTACTCTCATGAACTTCAGCATTTGTTAATCCTTTCAGTGGCTGACACGTAGAACTATGTCACTGAGGCCAAGATTCCTCACGTAGTTCTATGTCATAGGCTCAGCTCACTCAGGTAAGCTGTGAGTGGTAAATTTTGGCCTAGATATGAGAGAATGAGGTGTATGTGGACAGTATAAAAAAAATCCTGCCATACATGGTGAGGACAGGTAAGGTCCCCCTATAACCCCCCAATCTGTTTTATGAGTTTTTAATAGGCCTGAACCAATCATTCCTGGTTATATTTTATTATCCAAGAAATAGAGTAAATCTTCTAATTTCGTGTGTTAATGAATTCAAAATGGAGAGGCCTGGAGACATGGTTAATGAACAGAGAAAATGTTGTTTTAGTACCAGGAATGTCTAAACTGCTTATTTTGGATTATATTTTAATTGGTATTATTTAATTTTGTGAAAAATGGGCCAAATTATTTACTTCATTCATAGGAAAGCACACGCATCAAAAAACATTGTCAGAACAACTGATCACCATTTTCAAAGGGTTCGTGGAGGTGATCAATCACATTAAATCATCGGAAAATCATAGACTGTGAACACCAGGATCAGCAAAAGATATTGCCAGGACACGAGCTCCAACTTTAATGTTGTTGTTCAACAGCAGGAAACATACTCGACAGAATTTTTCAGTTGAAAAAGGAGTTGGATTTATTTCATGAAAGTCAAGAAAAAGAGAATTCCAAATTGTAGTTACCCCCTCAACTCTACAAATTGCACATTTTGTCAATATTTCTAGAATCTTTAACAAACTGAATCTTTCGCTGCAATGAAAAGGTGAAAATGTTTTCTCGCCAACGCATCATCAATGCTTTTCTTGACAAACTGGAATTCTGGATCGTATGAGTTGAAGGCAATAATGTGGTTCAATTTCCATGCGTGGCTACCATCCTCAGGGAAAAGTAAACCATTTGAACACAAATTCTCATTTACGGAAGCTACCACGCTAAATCCAATGATACTTTCCAGAGGTGGACAAGACAAGGGATGGGTTCTCTTTCATAAGGAATCTATTCACAGCAATGTCAATAATGTGCCAGGAGATTTACAGGAGGAATTCTTGAATGTGAAAAATTATTTGGCAGCTCAAGATGTGCATCAGCAATCGACCATTAAGAAATTTTGGGCCAGTATGACTGGGAGTTACCGAAATCTGTCAGCAAGTGCAGATAAGATTTCATTTGCCATTGCATCAACTTACTGTATTTTACAGTGGACAAAACACTCCAGTGTCAAGGACTCCCCCCCCCTATTCCGACTGATTAAACTTCGGAAAAAAATACATGGTATCCACAGTAATAATGGTAATAACATTATGTTAATTAAGCCTGAGGCATTACACATAAAAACACACGTTGATGGTTAGTTCTGCAGTCATTTTCCAATGATGCATCTGACTGCCTGTTTTCTTTCTACTCACTGTCTCAGTGCACGTAAGTGGATGTGTCTATGGCTAGGACTGCATATTGATCTGTGGTTTGATGGTAAACAGACAAATTAGCTTACTGATACTACCTGTTGTCCATCTGACTCCATCGCCTGGTTTACCTTAGCCTACCAGTGCTAAGCACCAATGAATGTTTGCTTATTTTTGTTATTTATTCATTATTTTATACAAAATAGTTTACATGAATCATTACTGGGTCATATACAGGAACTTAGATTACTGTCCAGTATCAAAACACTTCTCAAGGCTTAGGTTGAGGACTTTGAGCAATGTAACCTTCGGCCTCCAAGATGCTGGGTAAATTTTCGAGACTTATTTTTGGAAAAATAGCATCTTCAATACCATAAAATGCAGTATGTGTGAAGCTGGATTTTTGTGTTTTTTGCACATTAAGTCCAAACAGAGGAATCAGCTTGCAGTGGAATGCAATATTTGTTTGTTATGTATTATCAAGTACCACTCCAAACACTCAACAGCTTGTCTGTGAAAAGAGAATCCAAAAAGTGGCTAAAAAGAAATATTATGCCATATGTAAAAAAAAAAAAAAAAAAAAAAAAAAAAAAAAAAATGTTCCTTTCAAAATATCGGAAAGCTTGTCAGTAAGAAGAGAATATAAAAATCTGTTAGTAAACAAATTTTAAAACCAAAATGTTCAGTCTACTCTTTTTATCATTTCTGAAGAAGGTGGTCCGTGGACTGAAACAAGTTGAGAACCACTGATCTAGAGCCTAGATAAATGAACAGGAAATGCTAGAAAAGCAGCAGTTGTATGGTGTTTGCACTTGAAAATGTTAACAAAAGAGGCAAAGTTCAAAACATGTTACGAATCAACCAACAAAATTAATAGACAAAAGGTACAAAGGCTGCAGGCATTTGACTTGCTCCTCACTGGCTGATAAGAGGAAAAGCAAAGGCATCATAACCACTTAACCCTTTCACTGACAGTCCCATAATATTACTGCTTGCAAGCCAGTCTGTCCCGTAATACTACGCCAAAATTCCAGCGGCTTCCAATCTTCTGGGAGAAAGCTTGTAGGCGTACATATCAGAAAATGGGTCTGAATAGTCAGTGTGTGCAGTATAAAAAAAAATCTATGTTTTTGGTTTAACCCATTAACTGTCCAAATGTAGATCTACGTTCTCTCGCCCAGCACTCCCAATATTTTGAAAAAAACAAAAAAAATAAAGAGGGATTTTTGTGTGAAATAAGACCCAAAAAAATTTTTTTGAGTCAGTACTTACCAAGATTGAAGACCGCGAAGTTGGCGCTGGATGCTCACATGACGACAACATAGAGTCCTGCCGCTTGCAGAAGTGTTACCGATATACCTTTTTCCTCTTTTTTTTAATTTATATAATTTTTAAGTTCTGATAATTACAATTTGTAGTAGTTCTTGTGATTTCATAGCCAATGTTTGTTCTGACACTAATATTAAGTACTGAAATAGTACTCAGTCACAAACACACTGACAGGTGAACATTTTCACCTGCCTTGGTCACCTACTATTGTCTAGAAATACGTATATACAAAGTATTTATAGGTCCCAGCAATGTTTTAGACATGCTGGAGTATATACGAAACTCCTTGAAGCATGGTGTAAAATGAGTGTCACTCCACTGCTGACAGTGGAGTGACACTTGATGATCGTGCACTGCCTTGGCTTTGTTTTCAATGTAACATATAAACATGTCTGTGTGTGTCTGTCTATCTGTTTGTCTGTCTAGCTGTGTCTATTTGTCTATCTGTCTAGCTCTGTCTCTGCTTATCTGTCTATCTGTCTGCCTGTGTGTCTGTCTTCCTGTCTCTGTCTGCTTGTTTCTTTCTGTATCAGAGAGCTGCTCATGAACCAGCAAGTACTACACACGATGCAGAGTAGTCACCTCTGATTCCTGAACAAGTGAAAATGCGTATTACTTGCCAGTCATGCTTATTATGCCTTATATCTACAAGCACAGTATAGCACTTTGTCTGGATTTTTTGGGTTATCCTAGGTAATTTACACTATGTATAATAACTACTTATGTGTATCTGTGAGACAGAGATAGACAGAGATACAGAAACAGGCAGAGATAGATACAGATGGAGATAGAGACAGCCAAAGTCAATCAGCAACCCGGCCAGCCAAACACGTATTACATGTTACAGAATTGTTTCTCTTTACTTAGGGTATAGGTTATAGAATATCCTGGCAGGATGACATTACCAGTGGTATCAAAATTGAAAGGATGTTGCGTAAATGATGCACATGGGTTATTATCAAGGTTTTTGATACTTCCTCGACCACTTGTGGCCACATCCATCTCAAAGTCACTAAATTTGGAGTCAACATCACATTCCTCTTAAAAGGAGAGTGTTAATACAACATGACATCAGTGAATCCCTGGCATTTGCCAGCTCTTTGCTCTACCTGGTGCTCAATTGAACTGGTGCTCCCACAAGTTACTAAGTGGTCCCAGATTTTTTTAATACTGTGTGCACAGTGTTAAGACCCATTCTATACTGACCAGGGATCTCAGGCCTATTGTCCCAAATTTGGAGGCAGGAAAAATAAAACGTAGATCTATGTTTGGACAGTTAAAGGGTTAAAACAGCGACTTTGTGGTGTATTTTCGTATGGTATTTATGGTTGTATTTTCGTTTTTTTTTGGTCTCATTTGATAGAATGGAAGATATATTACAGAAATAGAGATGAAGATTGAGACACTTACACAACATATGAGAATCTTTATTGAAGAAACGTTTTGCCACACAGTAGCTTCACCATTCTCCTTTGTATGGACTGATGAAGCCACTGTGTGGCAAAAAGTTTCTTCAATAAAGATTCCCATATGTTGTGTGTCTCAATCTTCAACTTGTCAGTTTTAAACCATTTATCACACAGAAATAGAAATGATTTTGAATGGTTTGCAAACTAAAAGTACCTTGAAATTGAGCTCAAAGTAGCGGAAATGTTCGATTTTTGCCAATATTCAAGAGTAAACAAATCACATCACGCATCCAATACACGTCAACTGGTGGGTCTAATGTGCTTTCACAAATGCGCGGATATTATTCATACCATCTTTACAATAATGCAGTAGTCATCATAACAGTAAATCTTCTATTTTTTGTGTGAATAAAAATTCAAAATTGAAAGCTCAGAATGTTTGCATTGTTAATTCTGGACACTATTTTGAAATTGGCTTTCCTTGAATTGTGTATGAAATTGGCCAAATTACTAATTTCTGATCACTTTATTGGGTAGTTGAAATCAGTAAATAGGCAGTTTCCTGTATACTCAGTCGACAGAACAAAAGGAGTTCTAGCGAAATAGCTATGAGTTTGGTCGAATGGAACAATGGAATTGGCCGAAAATAGGGCACAAAGTGGGCGAAATTGCCGATGTGTATTTATCGTTGAGAATGCTAACTTCGCGAGTGAAATTCCGTAAGTTTTCCATCAAATTTCGTACTTTTGGTTTCGTTACCATCGGGAAAAGATTCTCTATCATTTCGTAAGAAATTTTTTTTTTTTTTTAAATTCTTTAACACTGAGAGCAAGTTTGTGAGCAGGGGTCTCGACAGTGAAAAGGTTAAGATTATCAAAGGATACAAAAGAATAATTAAAAAAAGACTTCCTAGCACCACCAACATGAAGAACTGCAGGCCAAAGCTATAAAATAAGAGAGGCCAAAGAAATACTAGAAAATTCCTTTTTCAAGGAAGAATAACAACTGAATGAGTTACAAGAGAAGACAGTAAATGATAGACCACTGGAACTTTTCAAAAATTAAACACTAACCAAGATTGGAGATGACAAGGTAACCTCTGCTCCTGTAGCTATAAGTAAGAAATTGCTGCCATCTACCTTCCACACAGGCATGCAGATGCCAGAAAACATTGAAAATGTTGATTTTTAATTTAAGCCAATGAAAATGGGCACTTAAAAAATCTTACCCAAAAAATATATATGAGCATACAGTACTACACATGTATTAAAATATTATACGTACACAACCAAATAATTTTAGAAATTCTTCATGTGAACCTGACCAATATGAAGGGAATAACTGTATATCTTAAAATATCATTCAATTTTTTTTCAAATTCATTTTCATAATTAGGGCAAACCATAGAAAACAGCTTCTAGTGCACACAAAAATTCTATGGCTGATTTGACCATTCAAATCACTCTAACCTCAATAATTTTTCATTAAAAAAGTGTCTAGAAAGAGCATCTAGAAAGAGCACAAGTACGGAAAACCCACTACACACATTTTGAGCCAAATCTTATGGATAGTTTTCAATTATGGGGTTAAGTACCAAGCCAAATGAAAAGCAAAATAATACAAAAAAAAATTCCACCTTTCTTTACAAACTTGTAATAAAAAAAATCTGTCACATATGTACCAAAATACCTACACAAAAAAAAAATAATTTTGGTAAACATTAAAAAGTTGAAATACTCACCATGTTAACTCGAATTGCTTTCAAATTCAATTTTGAAAGAAGGGTTAATTTACCAGAGACAACAGTCTCAGGTGTAGGAAATTCATTCTGAATACTTCAGAAAAATCCCATTGCAGGTTTGATTTTTCCTTTCTGGTCATCTCTCTCTAAATATTGCTCTACTCTGGTTAATACTGATAGCCCTAAGGAAGTTAAGAAAAAAATACACACATACAGTGGACCCCCGGTTTTCGTAATTTTTTCATTCCAGAATGCTGTTCAAGTGCCATTACCAAACAAATTTATTCCCATATGGAATAATGTAAAGTAGACTAGTCCTTTTAGACCCCCAAAAATACACTTACAAAAGCATTTAAAAAAATACACTTACATAAAAGGGTGAGTTTGGAGCAGGACAAACACCGGGGGTCCACTGTATAGTTTTGTATCTGGGCATGCAAAATCCAGAGAGAACATTCAGAACAAAATTGTATGATTAGATTACAATTTAGGGGTTGTGCACCAAGCTAAAAGAAAATGGGAAAAGCTAACAAAATTTCTCCTGTAATCAGGATGAGGCACAATTTTTGACATGTGACACTTTTTTTGCAAAAGACCAAAGTCAGTGAATAGAGATGTAGCAAATACAGAGATTTTGCTACATTAATTATTTGTGAGAAAGTAAAATATCATAATTGTCTATCACAATCTATTGTACTGTAAAATATCCTACCTGGTCTATTGTTGAAATTGAGATCCTTAGGAGATATAAAAAGAAGGTTCCTGTAATAGTAATGTGGTACCAAGATATCTCGAGGTGGGAATTCAACAACCTCTTTAATGGGTCGACACTTTTCATCTGCAGTTGGAGGAATACATAAAAAAAATTAGAAAATTTTTATTTACCCTTAAACACATTAATGTTTTTTTTAATCTTCATGAGATGAAATTTTTTAAAAAATTATATTTCCCTAACTATGTACAATTAGCAATACAAAAATTTTAATTAAACATGGCATTAATTATTCTCAAAACATCTTACAATACAAAGATAAATAGTCAATATCAACAAAAGAAACTAATATTTGCAAAGAACTAAGCCAAAACTTTAACTTAAAGAAAAAACAAAAATTCTTGCAAATCTTTTAATAGAAAAAAATATTCTATAGTACCCAGTCAACTGATACAATACTTTAAAAATAACTGAATTACAAATTAATAAAAGCTTAATGTATAGAATACAGAAAAGTTTAAGAAATAAGTGTAAGCAACAGGGATAAACTATTATGGTAGCATGGCTATATATGACTCAAAATTGTATTATGAATGTGTATGTATGTATGAATGTATGTATGTATGAATGCATGTACAGTGGACCCTCGCTATTCGAATATTCTTTATTCCAGAATGCTGTTCAAGTGCTGTTACCAAACGAATTTATTCCCATAAGGAATGATGTAAATTAAATTGGTCCATTTCAGACCCCCAAAAATACACTTATAAAAGCACTTTCAATAATAAACTTACATAATAGGGTGAGTTTTGAAGTGTTCAAATAGCGAGGGTCCACTGTATATGTTATGTATGCATTCATGCATGTATGCATATACAGTGGTACCTCGAGTTACGAGCTTCATTCGTTCCAGACGGCTATTCAAGTGCTGATACCGAAGGAATTATTTCCCATAAGAAATAATGAAAATTAGATTAATCCATTTCAGACCCCCAAAAATACACTTACAAAAGCACCTACAAAAATACACTTACATAATTGTTCGAGTTGGGAGCTGCTCGTAAGTAGAGGTACCACTGTATTTATATGCATGTATGCATAATGCATGTATTTATATGTAGACATAATGCATGTATGAATGAATGTATGAATGAATGCATGTATGTATGAAACATATGTGCACATGCGCACGCTCACATTCATACAGCAATGACTGACATCAAAGGAAGTACAGTGGACCCCCGGTTTACGTTATTAATTTGTTCCAGAATGCTGTTCAAGTACCGTTACCAAACGAATTTGTTCCCATAAGGAATAATGTAAATTAGATTAGTCCTTTTAGACCCCAAAAATACACTTACAAAAGCACATACAAAAATACACTTACATAATTGTTCGAGTTTGGAGTCTAATGTAAACCGGGGGTCCACTGTATAGGAAAGCAAAAATAAAATGAGGAATTATAAAGTGAGGGAATATGTGAATGAGAATAGTACATGGATTGTATGGAACTGTGCACTATAGCATACTGTACCTGTAAAAGACTCTTATTCTTGATGCCCTCATGGAAAGTGGGAAACAGTATGCTGTATTAAATACTGCATTATACAAAAAAGTGAGACAGTTACTTGTATTTGTAACAAAGTTAAATGTCTCACCTTCCTTTACCTACAATTACCTGACTTACAAACCATACAGAGATATACAAAAATTTAAAGAGGGTCAGATGGGGAGAAGGATGTGTAAACTGCACATATGTTCACTGAAAGAAGTCCCTTACTTTTTTTCGGGTCACCCTTCCTTGGTGGGAGACGGCCGGTGTTAAAAAAAAAAAAAAAGAGCCTTGATACAGTGACATGCAGATGACACCTCCACAAACTGGAGATGCAAGCCAGATGAACAAATAGAGTACCAGCATGAATTATGGAGTGTACTAAGGTGTTTCCTCAATAGGTGACCAAGTCAAAATAAGCGATGGACTGTCAGAATGGAAGAGTGAAAATAACAATACAGTATTTCCCAAGAAACTGTAATAGTGAATGTTATTGACCCTACATTAAGAGTGGATTCCTATTAATTCTCGTTGGCAAATAATGCCAAAATCCTGACAGGGATATATATGTACAAGGCTGCAAAAAAAATAAACTACAAGATTGGTCAAATAAGGAGCACTAGAATTTAAACCCAACAAAGGCAAACTAATAACACTGGGAGACTGGGAAAGGAGACCAAAGACTGGGTAAAACCTGGGTAGAGAGAAAGCTTATGGAATCAGACAAGGAAAACAAACTGAGTAATCATTCTCCACACCTGTCCCCTGTAGCAGGGAAAAACCAAAACAAGGTCACAAATGTAAAATGCCCACCTAACAGAGACAAAGACATCAAAACTTCTTAAACATAATACAGTGAAAGTAAATAAATTGAATGAATTAGATAGTGATATAGTAGAAACCGACTCCAATGAGTTAAAATGTAACACAAAAAACCTATTTCAAGTTAGCTAAAAGAGACAGAACCAAGTGCAAGACCTCAACTACTGCAAACTCTCATTCGTAATTAGGGGTAATTAGTATTTAAATGTAACTCTCTTAAGTGAATGCCAGATCTCTTCGCAGAGCTACCAATTTAATCAACTAATCAGTACTAGAGCACAACTTTATTTTAAGAAAGGTTAGTTGTCAAATGATATGGACACCACTACTGAGTTGAATTCGTGATCTAAGGACTACTAGAGCCTAATGATTTATTAGCACTGAAGACACTGGTTATAAAGAAATTGGTATGGCCACTATTTTGTCAGGTTACAATAGGAAAATATCCCTCCTACATACACAAAAATGTGTGTGCTCACTGTAAATGATTTATTGAAAAAATCTTATTGCTGTCTGATCTCCGAGTTATTAACCTGCAATAAAGTATTATGGTTATATCAAGCAAGGATGGTCAAAATGTATGGAATTCCACTGGCTGAAAGCAAGCTTGCTCAGGCCTCAATTTCACCTATAATAAATACCCAGTCAGTGCTTTGTGTCTCCTTCATAAGTACAGTGGACCCTCGCTATTCGAACAATCCAAAACTCACCCTTTTATGTAAGTTTATTATTGTAAGTCCTTTTATAAGTGTATTTTTGGGGGTCTGAAATGGACTAATCTAATTTACATCATTCCTTATGGGAATAAATTTGTTTGGTAACAGCACTTGAACAGCATTCTGGAATGAGAGTGAGTATTGGAGTGTTCGAATAGAGGGGGTCCACTGTATTTTCTATAATTTTAACACCATCCTTACCCTAATACTTTTTTGCGTTGTACTGCAAATTTACTCTAAGCATTCTGAAGCCCTTCTTATTCCATACATTATTTATATAGTATACAGTAGACCGTCATTTAGCACGAGTTTATGTTGCATGTTATGGGTATTGCACGATTGAAGAATTGCAGCACATTTTTATCTAACACAACGTAAAATTAATATTACACGGTTCGTGGAAGGGGAAAAAATTTTGAGCGCGCGGTCGCCCGCGGTGGGTTAAACCATTGAGTCAGTGGGGGAGTCCTACTACCATCCCCTGCCACCCTCACCAACCCACGCATCCCTCCCAGCGTTCAGTTTGGTTGATACGCGTGCAGGATGACAATAATCGGGAAGCTCGTTGTGTTCCAGCAAGTGACAAGAAAAGGTTTAAGCGTTCAAGTCTAGGAATTTCAAAGAAAATTGAGATTAGATAAGCTTAAGAGTGGCTCACGTGTGGTGGATATAGTGAGGGCCTATGGCCTTAATGAAGCGTCAGTTCATACAATTAGGAAGAATGAGGCGAATATACGAGCTTGTGTAATGAATAACCCAAAATGTGAGATCATGAAAAGAATGACACGTAGGTCCCAACAAGTAAATAAAACAGAAAACTTGTTGCTTGAGTAGATCGAACAGAAAACAAGAAAAGGCCTTACAGTTGTTTAAAGCAGTGTGATAAGGAAGGAAGGCCTGAAAACGAGTGTGTGTTTAGCACAGGCTGGTTCCAGAACTTTAAGTTGCATAATAAGTTACATAATATTAAGTTTTCTGGTGAAAGTGCTTCAGCTGATCATACAGCAGCAAGTAATTTCCCTGCTGAATTTCAGGAACTTATTTCTGAGGGTGGCTATGAGCCACATCAAGTGTTTAATGCTGATGAGACAAGTGTTTTCTGGAAGAAAATGCCAACACAAACTTATATCAGTCAGCAAGAGAAAAACGCACCAGGCTTCAAGACAGCAAAGGATCGCTTCACCTTGCTCCTTTGTGGTAATGCATCAGGTGATTTCAAGTGTAAGCCCATGGTTATTTACCGCTCTAAGACTCCTCGTGCTTTGAAAGGTGTGGATAAAAACACCTTACCAGCAATTTGGAGGTCAAACCAGTCAGCATGGATGACAGAGGAAATATTTATTGACTGGTTTAAGCATCACTTTATTCCTGAAGTCAAGTTATACCTGCACAGCAAGAACCTTGCATTCAAGGCTCTCTTCATTCTTGATAATTCCCGTACTCATCCACAAGCTTTGCTGGATGTGACCCCACATGTAAAAGTTGTATTTTTACCTCCAAATACAACATCTCTGATTCAACCACTGGACCAGGGAGTTATGAAGACACTAAAGTGTAACTATACAAAAAAAGTTATAAAAAACTAGTTGCATCAATGGACGCTGACTCCAACCTGGCAGTACCAAGCTTCTGGAGTAAATTTAACATTGCAGATGCCATCAGCTATGCTAGAAGTGCATGGAATGAAGTGCCCCAATCAACATTAAATGCCGGCTGGGAAAAGTTATGGCCTTCTGTAGTTAATTCTTTCATTGGTTTTCCCTTGCTTGAGAGTCAGGTTCAGGAAATTGTTCAGCTGGGAAGGAGATTACCAGGTGATGGTTTTGAAGATATGAATGAAGAAGATGTGAATGAACTCTTTGAAGATGATGATTATGAAGACAGGAGTCCAGAGGAAATGTTGGCAGAGTTCGATGCACAGATACATGGGAGGGAGATAACAGAAGAAGATGAAGAAGAACCTGAAGTAAAACAGTTAACATTGCAGCAGTTATGTGAGCAGTTCCATGTTGCTGCTAAACTAGCAGACTTTTTCACTGAAGAGGACCCTGACAAAGCTAGAAGCAGGGCTTTGAAACAGGGTCTAGACCAGTTGATGATGCCTTACCGTCAGCTGTATAATGTAATGCAGGGTAAAAGAGCCCAGAGATCCATTACAGAATTTATGCACACTGCAATACAACCATCGACTTCAGTACCAGAACCTCTACCGTCCACTTCTACCGACAACGAACAACCATCCACTCAGCCCAGTAGGGCCACACCATCCATATCCACTCTCTTCACAACCATCCACAAACATCATTACCCACAATTTAACGTAAGAAATACTATTATTTCTATTGCATTTGTAGTCTTAAGCAGTAATCTATCACGACAATGAACTACAATTACATATTCACCTTCAATTTTTGCAATATCTGTTGGTTTAAAAAAAACTTGTTTGGCTTTTTGGGAATTCCCAGGAACGTAACCCCATTTTACCCATAAGTTCTATTAATTATCTAACACGATTTTACCTAACACGATGTTTTCAGGAACGTAACTACCGTTCTAAATGACTGTCTACTGTATAGTATTCTTGGCCTTCGTGCTACAATGCTACTCATCAATGTACACTCACTTTTATAACCCTCCAGCTCATTAAGAACGTCTATATTTTTTTCCTTAAATGCTTCAGTTTTATTCAACTTTATCACCAATCCTTTATGTTGAATTCCTGTGTGTTTTGGGAACAAGATTTTGAAAAATAATAATAAAATTCTTACAGATTGAAAGAGTGCATTTTTATGAATCAAATATGACTAAATGAGTGGAATCTGATAAAAACTTAGGATTTTATAGTGTCCTGGAATTGGAGAAAAAATTATCACTCGTCAGCAACAGTGTCAAACTCAGCAGTGATTATTTACATTTTACTATTTACTGATAACAAATTATGAGTTAGTTTATTATTTTTTTAACGTTTAACACTATGTAGACTACTTTCTTATGTTACTAGATGTGTTTCAAAATGTCTTAGTGCTGCAAATATAGGGAAAAAGCATAGCCTGATATTTTTCCACACAGAATATATGGCTTAAATTCCAGCAAATAATTGTTTGTTATTTTTTTTCTGCTTTAGTCTTCTAGGCATAATACTCCTCAAAACCTGGAAGTAGCACTGTCTACATTTGATTACACTGGTCAACAATTTTTTAAAAATTGTATGCTTCTTAAATGAGATTAGTTAGTTCACAAAAAAATTAACCTAGGATAATTATCCTAAGTTGGAGCAAGGGGCTAGTAACCCCTTCTCCTGTATAAAATACTAAATTTAAAAAGAGAAACTTTCATTTTTCTTTTTGGGCCACCCTGCCTTGGTGGGATACGGCCAGTTTGTTGAAAGAAGAAGAATTATCCTAAGTTAATTTTTTTATGTTATGTACTGTATAGATTTAGGTTCGAGGGGAATATCTTGGACTATACAATGTAATTTCTATGTATCCATAACACCTGTGTGCCTTCCAGACCACTATAAAACATATATTTACTAGGGAATCTTATGACATAATTCCTACAAGATGCAATACTCGTTGTTTACTTATGCAAGCAGGGCAGTTTTTACCCATGATGCATTGTATGGACCTGCCTCATCTTAGATTTTTTTCCAAGGAATAAGAAAACTGTAGGAGACCCAAATAGTTGAGCTGAGGTCAAAAATATTGACAGGTGGAATAGCCGAAGGCATGAAAAACTGTGCTAACTATACTAGTACATCAGACAATCATCATCTTCATACTAGTACACTGGATGGTTAAAAGTAAACTCAACTAGCAGTGTTTAAGATGTTTACTTCAGCTGATTAGTCTTAAGCCACTGTTATGTACAAAGACAAGAAACTGTTAGTAAAGAAAATACTAATAGAGTTGTAGGGAAAAACCTTTATTACTGCTACATGTCATCCAGGGCTGAACTAAATCAAGCATGCCAGCTCTGGATGAAACACTGCAGAGTTAATAACATTTTCTTTGCAACATAGTGTCTTTTTCTTTAAGAATTGTAAGTAAAGAAATACAAGAATAGATAGCAATTAATGAAAAAAATAGTCAAGCTAAAAATTGCTGTATGCACTTTTCTTCCATCTAAATGTGAGAAAAAAAGAGCATCTAGAACTAAACAAAGTCACAATCAAATTTGAAGAAGAGTGCAAGTTATAGACTCAAATTAAGGATGGAAATTATTCAATAAATATATTTTTTAAAGTATGGCTGACACTTCATGCAATTAAATTAAGCAGTTATTAAGTAATCTAAAATTCAACTCTGGAATTCAGTTAATGCTAGAACTAAAAAACTATCAAAATAACGTCAGAAACAGTTTACATTAAATTAACTCTCAATTTAAAAAAATGGAAAAACCATGCAATAATTAGTACTGCACTTTAGGTACATCTGAATTACTTAAGCAATCTACCTGTACAACTGTACATACACTTTCCTGAACTTACACATTATGCTTACACTTTATTAATAAAGCAAAGATATAAGCTACACACACATTAAAATCTCTTACTACTGAATGAAGCCTTTTGTCATGTTTCATTCATAAGACAGCATGGTTATCATTATGATGATTATTATTAATCTACTGCACATTAATATAATATTCATGGGGATGCCCTGAACCAGTAGGGGTCATAGAATACCTGAATCTACAAAATATTAAAGATTTGGAAAGTTATCATCATTAATAGTAGCAGGGCCCCACATATACAGCACCTTTTCGGTGTTCCACATTTTTGTTGGCTTCAAATTGAGCCATAGTTTATTATGTTCCACAAGCCGGCAATTGTCACCATCAGGTGGAACAATGGCTCAATTGAAAAAAATGAAAACATGGAACACCGAAAATAGGTGCTATATACGCAGGTCTCTCCTGTACCAATGTATCATCTGTAAATTCATTAGCAAGTTTGTTGAATAAAGGAAAGTACTGATCTTTGTCTAAGCACAATGGCTGTGAAGAAATCTCCCTCACTGTTAATTTAAAGGACAAGCAATTAATCCTTTGATGGACCAATAAACCTACACTGATTTATTTACTGTATCCAAAATGGGTCATTAATTCAAGACCAAAATAGCACTAACAATTTTTTTTCAATATTATGAATCACATCCTCATACATAGAATCTGTATACAAAGATACCAGATTATTTAAATTGGTCTTCCACCAGTACTTATTTATTTTTTGCTAAGTGCCTACTAACTTTTATTTAACAAAAAACTGTTGTGCCATTTACACTTTTAGTTATGGAAGTAGAAAAACTTAACGAGTTTATCTGGCTTTGCAAATTGTCATCCACAAGAAAGAACATGACATGAATAACAATGGGAAGACAACTCAATGGGAAGACTACTAAGCCTTTATCATCCAAAGTATAAAATTAATTTATCATTCTTTCAGTCTATTCCTAATCAAAACTGCCCTGTTTTGAGATATTTTCTTTATCATGATAAAAATAAAGCATGCTATTCAAGGCAGTATAATGTGAAAATTATAACCACCTACAGTGAAACATTCCTCAAAAGCACAAGAGAGTTCTGAGAAATTAAGGAGCAGGCATAAGTTAACTAATGCAAACTTAACTAAGCAGATTGATAAACAACAGACTTACACTCCTTGTCTTCCTCTTCCTCTGTATCATCTGCTGCAATAAGGTTAAACTCAGATACATATATTCCTTGACATTTCTTGAGAATGATTTGCCAAATATTCTCAAGATATGACTAAGAAAATTTGTGTTAATATGTTAGATTCTGCATTAACAATTGGAAAATGTTAATCACATTAAGATCTATAATGCAAGTAAATATATTACTCCACTATTAACCCACCTAAAAGTTAACAAGATCAAGGCTCAGCATCCAGTAAACTACCTGTTACTGAAACTGGAAAGTTATTTGCAGTGCCAGAATTCATCAAACCATCATCCATTATTATGATATACAGTGGTCCCTCGGTTTTCGCCGAAAATTTGTTCCAGAATGCTGCTCAAGTGCCATTACCGAAAGAATTTACTTCCTTAAGAAATAATGTCACGTAGGTTAGTCTATTTCAGACCCCCAAAAATACACTTGCAAAAGCATTTACGAAAATACACTTACATAAATGTTTGAGTTTGGAGATGACCGAAAACCGAGGGACCACTGTACATGTATTCAGCAGTACAAGGCAATCTATGCATATACCATAACCAAAGCCATTAATGGGACCTTCTAGATATGGTTTTAATAATTATTCAAAATAAATGAATAAATAAATAATATGCATTATGTCTATTAGAATGAGTGCAGAGTGGTTAGTATGAAGGGAGTGAGTGAAAGTCAGAAGTTGAAAGTGAGAATAGTAGAGGTGAATGAGATTACTATAATATCACCACCACCATTCTGTCTTCTTGCTTTCTCTGCCTTGTTTCATGTTCAGTTGTGACTGCAATTACTAATACTTTCATTACTACTTCACATACTTCTATCACTACTACTACTACTACAGGTACAACACTGGTTTTCTGGACCTTTAGTTATAAAGCCTTTCCGAATTACTGATTTTTCCGCCTTTAGAGAGTGCAGTATCATTGTACCATGTCTCAATAAAGTATTATTATTATTATTATTATTATTATTATTATTATTATTATTATTATTATTATTAGTATTATAAGTGACGTACAGTTTGGTGGTAAATACACTGCTGCGGGAATTTCAAGTTCCTGCTTGTAAATTTGTATGGTTCCGGACCATCAGTGTCCGGAAAATCGATGTTGTACCTGTACTACTCCCTAATCACTGCTACTACTGCCACCCCTGTTGCTACCTTTACTACTACTACTACTGCTGTTATTCTATGCCCTCCACCAACACTACTACTACTGCCTCAACTTCTGCTATTACCTCTCCCTTCTCCCCCCCCCCTTCCCCCATATACTGAGGGAAGTGAGGCAGGCACAGTTAAGGGTGAATAGAAGAAAAGAGAACTTTTCCCATAAGGGTGGAGATTGGACAAGGTTTATGTGATTATGTGATATCACTGGGGATGTGCCAAAGTATCAGTACTGGCTAATTTTGATGGCATTGGTATCAGCCTAAAATTGAATATCAGTATCAATGAGTATCGACTAAGTTTGGAGATATCGTTACCTGTATCAGAAGGTATCAGTTAATTAAAATTGAGAAGTACAGTATTAGCTAAAATGTTGGCATGGGTCTATCCCTAGATATCACTATGGTTGCTTAATGATTTTTTTTAACACATCAGCCGTTTCCCACCAAGGCAGGCTGACCCAAAAAGAAAAAAACTTTCATCATTTAACACTTTCACCATCATTCATACATAATCACTGTCTTTGTAGAGGCGATCAGATACGACAGTTTAGATGTCACTCCAAACAACCAATATCCCAAACCCCTCCTTTAAAGTGAAGGCTTTATACTTCCCACCTCCAGGACTCAAGTCCAGCTAACCAGTTTCCCTGAATCCCTTCACAAAATATTACCCTGCTCACACTCCAACAGCTATAAGTATAGTCAACAGGTACAGCCATAATATCTCCATGGGGAAGTGGAACAGAATTCTTCATCTATAAGCCATGCGTGTCGTAAGAGGCGACTAAAATGCGGGGAACAAGGGGCTAGTAACCCCTTCTCCTGTATAAATTACTAATTTTAAAAAGAAACTTTTTTTTTTTAAGGTGACCTCTGCCTTGGTAGGATATGGTCAGTTTGTTAAAACAAAAAAAAAATAGCCATAATACAGTGGACCCCCGGTGTTCGTGATGCTCCAAACTTGCCCTTTTATGTAAGTGTATTTTTGTAAAAGCTTTTGTACATGTATTTTTGGGGGTCTAAAAGGACTAGTCTACTTTACATTATTCTTTATGGGAATAAATTCGTTTGGTAATGGCACTTGAACAGCATTCTGGAACGAAAAAATCACGAAAACCAGGGGTCCACTGTATACCTATCCAAATTTCAAGTGAGGTGTAACAAATTTAAATATGAATAAGTTATTTAGTGTGCACTTTTTACAAAAGCCGCAATTAAAACAAAAGTTAAGAGGAAAAATGGGTTGGCATCCCTAAGTAACTGTGCACATTTTTGTTTCTCAGAGTATATATGGAAATTACATTCACTTAACAAAATTCAACCAGAATCTTGATGTTTTCCAATAGCTCATTTAAAAGTTTTAACTAAATGAACATAGCTGAATTATTTTGAAGATTTATTTTATTTTATTAATGAAAAAAAAAAAGCTAAGCCCACTAGATCGTACAATGCTAAAAAATTTTAAAGAATTTTTTTTTTTAACACATCGGCCATTTCCCACCGAGGCAGGGTGACTCAAAAAGAAAGAAAAACCCAAAATGAAAGAAAATAAACTTTTATCATCATTCAACACTTTCACCATCACTCATATATAATCACTGTCTTTGCAGAGGCGCTCAGATTCAACAGCTTAGATGTCCCTTCAAATTGTCAATATCCCAAAACCCTCCTTTAAAGTGAAGGCATTGTACTTCCCATTTCCAGGACTCAAGTCCGGCTAACCGGTTTCCATGAATCCCTTCACAAAATATTACCCTGCTCACACTCCAACAGCTTGTCAGGTCCCAAAAACCATTCGTCTCCATTCATTCCTATCAAATACGCTCACGCATGCTTGCTGGAAGTCCAAGCCCCTCGCCCGCAAAACCTCCTTTATCCCCTCCCTCAAAACCTTTTCGAGGACGACCCCTACCCCGCCTTCCTTCCCCTACAGATTTATACACACTCCAAGTCATTCTACTTTGTTTCATTCTCTCTAAACAACCAAACCACCTCAACAACCCCTCTTCAGCCCTCTGACTAATACTTTTAGTAACTCCACACCTCCTCCTAATTTCCACACTACGAATTCTCTACAGAATATTTACACCACACATTGTCCTTAGACATGACATCTCCACTGCCTCCTTTCACTTCCTCATCATTTAAACCAAAGAAAATACTAGAATCATCATCCATGAACTGTATTTTGCAGACAGTAGTCTCCCTGACACGATCCCTGAATTCATTATACCGTATATACTACAAAGATGACCCAGTTTTGGGGAATTCTCATTGATAACTAAACAAGGCCACTCTCTAGGAAGTGGGTTTCGTAAGAGAAGCAGCAGCTTAAGACAACAGAGATTAATTTGTATATTTAAATAATAGATAACTTAAAACATGAAAGGAAAAGGTTGAAACCATTAACCCATTTCTATAAATAACATGGTTTCAAATCCAATGAAACAGAGGAAAATAGGTTAGTATGTTGTATAGCACTTTCACACCCAGAACCAATAGTACCTGAAAATACCCTCTATTGCCTTTAAACTCTTTGTGATGTATGAACAATTTTTTTTAAATAATTAGGTGGTTGGCCATCATCATAAATTCTAAACTAGAAGACTAAACAAATAAAAATACTCAAGAAATTCTTTACACTAATCTGAGTATGAAATATATTTAAAACATACTGTATCTGAAATTCTATTTCACAGAAACATTAAAATGAGGATTGTATAATGACTGAGTTATCAAAAAGGTCCTCAAGAAATAAAAGTGATGAAAAAATGGAATGAATTAAATGGGAGAGAGATAAAAGAAAAAATATCTGCATTAACATTCTGCCATATCTAGAGGTCACAATTTTATCTATAGTAAAGATAAGTATCATTAATACAAAATAGTAAATGCAAGTAGTTAAAGCTCAACAAGCAAAAATATTAGTAATTACTGTATTTCTTTTAAATAAAAACATCACTTTTCATTTACTGTATTTTTCAACTGCACATCTATTTTGCTTAAAACTAGAAAACAAAACTACATAAAAAAAGTTAATCATGTATGTAATTTGTAGCAAGACATTAGTACTCAGAACAAGGTTGATAACATTTGAGCTTGAGTAACTTTCAACAATCACCAAGTTGATGGTTTTCATTTTCAAATTA
Organism: Cherax destructor; assembly: GCA_009830355.1. Taxonomy (NCBI): domain Eukaryota; kingdom Metazoa; phylum Arthropoda; class Malacostraca; order Decapoda; family Parastacidae; genus Cherax; species Cherax destructor. Next base: position 24,144 of record WNWK01009827.1, read on the forward strand.
TACTCACTTTCAACTTTTTTTTTTTTAGCACGTCGGCCATTTCCCACCGAGGCAGGGTGACCCAAAAAGAAAGAAAAAACTTTCATCATCATTCAACACTTTCACCATCACTCATACATAATCACTGTCTTTGCAGAAGCGCTCAGATATGACAGTTTAGATGTCCCTCCAAACTGCCAATATCCCAAACCCCTCCTTTAACACTTCAATATTACATTAATAATAATATTTTTTTTTCAAGCCACACTCACTCTGACATTACATTAATAATATTAATTTGTCAAGCCACACTCACTCTGACATTACATTAACCATTTAACTGTCACACCATTGATCTATGTTTTTGGCACTAGATGCTCATGTGATGGCAACTTAAAGTCCTGCCATTGCAGAAATATTACTAATATACTTGTTTTTCTAGTTTTTTTAATTTACATAATTTTTATGTTCTAATAATTACATCAATAATATTCCTGTGATTTTATGGCCAATCTTTGTCCTGACACTAATATTAGGTATGGAAATAGTAATCAGTCACAAACACACCGACAGGTGAACATGTTCACCTGCCTTGGTCACGTACTATCATCTAAAAATACATACAAATGATTTATAGGGGCCCAGCAATGTGTTTAGAAGTGCTGGAGTATATGAAACTCCTTGAAGCACAGTGTCAGACACAGTGTCACTGTACACTGCTAATGGTGCAGTCACTCAATATTGCTGATGGTGCACTGATCCCAGTGAACCTTGGCATGTTTTTATTTTTTCTCACTGTTCCACACACACAAGCATGTCTGCCTCTGTCTGTTTCTCTCTATATATCTGTCTGTGTGTCTGTCTATCTCTGTGAGTATCTCCGCGAGTATCTCCGCGAGTATCTCCGCGAGTATCTCCGCGAGTATCTCCGCGAGTATCTCCGCGCGTCTGTCTATCTCCGCGCGTCTGTCTATCTCCGCGCGTCTGTCTATCTCCGCGCGTCTGTCTATCTACAAGCACAGTATAGCACTCTGGCTTTTTTGGGTTATTCTATGTAATTTACACTATGTATGATAACTCTATGTACTTATATGTACCTGTGCCTAAATAAACTTATTTAGTCCCTGATTCTGTTTAATGAGTGGGTCTCTGAGATACAGACAGATAGACAAAGAGAGACAAAGAGACATAGACAGATCTAGCTAGAGTCATCTAGCCAGCCTCAGCCAGCCAGCAAGCTCAACATGTAGTACACATTGCAGAATTGTGTGTGTCTGTGACCCCCCCTCCCCATACACACACACCTAGGGCATAGGTGATACGACATTCTGGCAGGATGACACTACCAGTTGCACCAAAATTGAAAGGAAGTGGTACAAACACTACACATTGGTTATTATCTAGGTTTTTTATATTTCCTCAACCACTTGTGGCCACATCCATCTCAAAGCCATTAAACTCGGGGTCAACATCACTCTCCTCGAAAAAGAAGTTTGTTAATACTACATGGCATTAGTAAATCCCCAGGGTTGGCCATGCTGTTTGTTCTAGTTGGCACTCAATTGCACTGGTACAAGGTACTAAGTGGTTCCAGATATTTTTAAAACTGTGCACACTGAGTGTTAAATCCCATTCTGTGCTGCCTCGGTGTATCAGGCCTCATGCACCAAATTTGAAGGCAGGAAAAATAGTGTGTTGACTGTATCATGAGTTTATGGAGTAACATAAGAGCTATAAAAGAAATTATAAAGAAAGAAATATTTTGCTTACCTGGGTAGGGATGAAGTTTAACAAGTTCTGGTGTGAGACAGTACTTGGGCTGGTCACGCACTGGTGAAATGTCTAACTTGAGCAAGCCTGGTAAACATTTCTTCTTTAACTGATTTGAGGGACGTTTAAGATCAGCAAGGAATTTGTAGAGATCGTCGTCACGTAGTTTATCCCCTTCCTGAAAATTTTCAACTTATATTACCATTTCACTATTAATAAAGTTGCTGTAAAGATTGCATCTCATAAACAATTACTGTAGATATATTTCTTCCACATCTTACTGAGGTATTTATGGCCTCTAATAACTTTGTCCCTTATCTCTGAATAACCAGAGAAAAACACTAGTAGGAATTAAATCTTAAATTTGCTTCCTAGCTTTCATATCTTCCTAACTGTAGTAAACTAAGTAATTAGTGTTGGTAAAAATAAGGAATGATATGGAAAACTGAGTTAGGTAAGTAGGAAAATTGGAAGGGTGTGGGTAAAAATATTAATGAGTGGGGGAGAAATGGGGAAGAAAAAGATTAATGGGTGTGGGAGCAAGTTGCTGTATTAACAAGTCAGGGTCAGGAAGCTTAAGCACAACCCTCTCAAACACTTTATACATACCAACAAGTGGTTTAACAAGATATGCGAGCAAACACTCGAGCAAGATCCTAGAATCAATAAATATGTCCTAGTGTTTGCTCATGTGCCTTTTTAAACACCTTTCTCAACTTTGTTTAGTTAGGTAAGTGAAGTACATAACCAGCATTACACACTAACACAGATCACTAACTATTCACCAAGTGTAATTATCACCAGCCCTAAACATAAGTCAGAATCACCAGTCTTATACAAGTGTTTTGGATTGCCAGTTATATATCATTATCCTCAAATTAAGACTGGTGCCATCATCATAAACAAATCACATTAGTAAGCAACAAAGCAGTTTGAAGCATGAAAAAAAAAAGAAAGATGCATACAACCTAAAAAAAATTCCTTTTACATATCACCCACAAAATAACAAGCCTCAGTAACCAGTAACTGAGTGTAAAACAGTTGCAGGACAGGATTAACAATTTACACCATGAGATGTATTTCCAGGAATATAAATTGAATTTAATCCTTATTTTATATATAACAGCATTTTTTTTTCTTTGACTTTTTTATTACAGTAATTGAATACAGAAGAAGGGGTTACTTGCCCTTTGCTCCCAGCATTTTAGTTGCCTTTTACGACACGCACGGCTTACAGAGAAGCACTCCAGCTCATTATCCCTTCATAACGTAGTGTACTTAATGTTACTGTCAAGGTTAATATGGATTGATCTTTGTAGAAAATTTCATAGCCTTTTTCACTGGGACAATTAATTTCATAGGGGTTCATTCTCACTAACATGGCTACCCTGATAAGATGTGATTCGGTTACCATATTATGAAATTTCAGCAAAATTTGGTTTCTAACTCAATACTATGGGTAGCCTAGCCTGATTATAGCACTCATTTTGTCATGACTGATAGTTATTTTAGATTTTCCTTACTCACCTGTAATTAATGTCTTATCTGTAATTAGTATCTAACTAGAGCTCTGGATCATTACTAATTAAAGAGCCGATGATAAACCTCCTTTACTTCTTCCCTCCCTAACTCTTTCTAAGACGACCCCTCCCCCTCCTTCCTTCCAATCCAAATTTAAACAACCTCTTGGTCATGTTATTCTTCTCTACCTCTATAAATGCCCAAACCACCTCAGTAACCCCTCATGTGAATATGGTCAATTAATTTCAGTGTTCAATACTGTAACATGAAGCATGTCACAATCCAACTTATTAACATAAGTACAGTATATCACACTCACAAAAACAAGTCAATAAGTATAGAAAACATATCTTACCACTTTAACAAAAAACTGAAGGACAACTTTAAATAATTATCTATTGTAAAAATGGAATTTATGTCTACCTGTTTGAAAAATGATGACACGGTGAGAGTCACAGGCCGAAAAGAATCAAGACAGGCACCAAACTCCTCCGGTGACCAGCTCCTCCTCTTTTCACTGAAACTTCTCCGCTCTAATGACCCTCTCCTAGTTAGAGAACCAGAGCCACTCTTTCTTTTTAGTTCATCATAACTAGATGAGCTCTGTTTGCGATCTAATGGAATGTTAAAATCATATTAATAAAAATTAAAACAAAAGCAATTCAGGATAAATGTTCTCATCAAATAAAGGAGAAATGCTACTAAAAAGGGGGGATTTAAACTGACAGTCATCAAATGAGACCTGTTAAGTTGTAGTATCTTTAATAATCTTACCTACAAAATCAGAACAATTTATTTAAGAACAGTTCGGCAGTAGTAAGAGCGAAGAGATTAAAGGAATGTGGTATCAAATGACGGGAAAAGGCAGAAGAGAAGGTCTAATTCTTCATAGGTATTCAGGGAGCAAAAATGAGTGTGGGATTTTTATCAGCAAAGGTATTCACAACATGTTTATCTCTTTCTGCCCCAACCCTAGTACTCCAACCATCACTAACTCTTATTAATCAAATTTATCTTGCTTACCTATCATAAACATTGTCATGACTTGATATACATTATAAAGCATGTTTTATTACTTATCGCAAATGATGATTAAGTAACAAAGCTTAACTGCAGTACAAGTTTACTCTGTTACAAAAAAAGCAAGTGTGAAGTGTTATAAACAGGTGCCATACCCCTCGATCTTCATGGTCTGCTTGTCTAGATCTAATTGCAACCCCTACATCTGTACACATTAGGAAATCTTTCACAATGCAAAAGTGAAGAAATAGGCAGAATGAGCTGAGCAATACCACACTGGAAGAAGCTAAAAGTTGGAGCACACCCTCCCCTTCCCCAAACTCAATTAAGTAATTACATTCCTGAATGATTTAACAAGAATAAATACAGTAGTAACTTTGAAAGAAAAAGTAAAACACCTTATATGCCTGGGGATGTGAGTTGTACCAAGTCACTGGTGGGGTGTTAAGTCTCCTCCTCCTCCTCCTCCTCCTCTTCCACTCACCTCTCCCCCTCCATCAACACATCTACTTTCTTAAGTTGAACATTTTCACAACCCCAACAAAATGTAATGTTAATATTACTTTTCAACATAAATGCTTAGTTACCATTTAAATTTTTTACTGTCACTTGTTTTGTGCTAAAAGTCCTTGGTGGGGTGGGACCCCAACTGTCCACCAAAACTAGCTATCCACACAGGGAACAGATACAGTAGGGCCCCACTTATATGGCAGGTTAGGTTCCAGGCTACCACCAGAAAGCAGAATGCCAATTTTTCCACTTATAAATGCATAGAAATGTCAGATAACAGGTTTACACTAACATATATTAAGTTAGCAATAGAACTAGGCATTAAAAACAATAAAAAGTAAAATACACACACAGTACATTCATTACTTACCTTAAAATATTTGTAGTCTTAATATAGGGTGAGAGGTGAGTAGTATTTATTGTAAGAAGTCAGGTGTGGGAGGTATGGTAGACAGCCAGGCCACCCTACCCACACATAATATACTGTGACATTCAAAGCGCCCAAGAATGATAAAATGCATAAACAGCACATTCATTACTTATCTTAAAAGATTTATTGTCAAAATGTAGGGTGAGGGGTGAGTAGTATTTATTTGTAGGAATTCACTGTTTTACATGATGGTAGGATTGCTGGTCTCTTTTTTTCTGTCTCATAAACACTCTGGATAACAGGTATATCTAGCTACTTCTACTTACACGTAGGTCACACTACACTGGCATGCACAAGCATATATATACATACACACATCTAGGTTTTCTTCTTTTTCTTAATAGTTCTTGTTCTTCTTTATTTCCTCTATTGACCATGGGGAAGTGGAAAAGAATCCTTCCTACGTAAGCCATGCGTGTCGTATAAGGCGACTAAAATGCCGGGAGCAATGGGCTAGTAACCCCTTTTCCTGTACACATTTACTAAAAAAGAGAAGAAGAAAAACTTTATAAAACTGGGATGTTTGAATGTGCGTGGATGTAGTGCGGATGATAAGAAAGAGATGATTGCTGATGTTATGAATGAAAAGAAGTTGGATGTCCTGGCCCTAAGCGAAACAAAGCTGAAGGGGGTAGGCGAGTTTCAGTGGGGAGAAATAAATGGGATTAAGTCAGGAGTATCAGAGAGTTAGAGCTAAGGAAGGGGTAGCAATAATGTTGAAGGACCAGTTATGGAAGGAGAAGAGGGAATATAAATGTGTAAATTCAAGGATTATGTGGATTAAAATAAGGGTCGGATGCGAAAAGTGGGTCATAATAAGCGTGTATGCACCTGGAGAAGAGAGGAGTGTAGAGGAGAGAGAGAGATTTTGGGAGATGTTAAGCGAATGTATAGGAACTTTTGGACCTAAATGCTAAAGTAGGAGAAACATTACACACACAACCCGCATATATAAAAGGGAGGAGCTTACGACGACGTTTCGGCGCGACTTGGGCCGAGTGTGACTTTGTAAATGGTCCAAGTCGGGCCAAAACGTCGTCGTAAGCTCCTCCCTTTTATATGTGCGGGTTGTGTGTGTATTGTTCCAGTCACGGTATTGTGCCTTTTTTGTTATTTAGGAGAAACATGTAGGTGGTTTGGTCATTTAGAGAGAATGGATCAAAGTAGAATGACTTGGAGAGCATATAAATCTGTAGGGGAAGGAAGGCGGGGTAGGGGTCGTCCTAGAAAAGGTTGGAGGGAAGGGGTAAAGGAGGTATTGTGGGCGAGGGGCTTGGACTTCCAGCAAGCATGTGTGAGCGTGTTAGATAGGAGTGAATGGAGACGAATGGTTTTTGGGACAAGACGATCTGTTGGAGTGTGAGCAGGGTAACATTGTGTGAAGGGATTCATGGAAACCAGTTAATTGATTTAGTTGGACTTGAGTCCTGGAAATGGGAAGTACAATGCCTGCACTTTAAAGGAGGGGTCTGGGATAGTGACAGCTGGGAGGGACAATTCTCAGCTGTCGTATCTGAGCTCCTCTGCAAAGACAGTGATTATGTATGTGTGTGGTGATAGTGTTGAATGATGATGAAAGTATTTTCTTTTTGGGGATTTTCTTTCTTTTTGGGTCACCCTGCCTCGGTGGGAGACGGCCGACTTGTTGAAAAAAAAAAAAAAATGTAGAGAGGGTGTGGTAGGTAAGTTTGGGGTGCCAGGTGTAAATGATAAAGGGAGCCCTTTGATTGAACTTTGTATAGAAAAGGGTTTAGTTATAGGTAATACATATTTTAAGAAAAAGAGGATAAATAAGTATACAAGATATGATGTAGGGCGTAATGACAGAAGTTTGTTGGACTATGTATTGGTAGATAAAAGACTGTTGAGTAGACTTCAGGATGTACATGTTTATAGAGGGGCCACAGATATATCAGATCACTTTTTAGTTGTAGCTAAAGTGGGAGTAAAAGGTAGATGGGATACAAGGAAAATAGAAGCAGTAAGTAAGAGAGAGGTGAAGGTTTATAAACTAAAAGAGGAGGCAGTTAGGGTAAGATATAAACAAATATTGGAGGATAGATGGGCTAGTGAGAGTGTAGGCAATGGGGTCGAAGATGTATGGGGTAGGTTTAAGAATGTAGTGTTAAGAGTGTTCAGCAGAAGTTTGTGGTTACAGAAAAGTGGGTGCAGGAGGGAAGAAGAGTGATTGGTGGAATGATGATGTAAAGAGAGTAGTAAGGGAGAAAAAGTTAGCATATGAGAGGTTTTTATAAAGTAGAAGTGATGCAAGGAGGAAAGAGTATATGGAGAGAAAAAGAGAGGTTAAGAGAGTGGTGAAGCAATGTAAAAACAGAGCAAATGAGAAAGTGGGTGAGATGTTATCAACAAATTTTGTTGAAAATAAGAAAAAGTTTTGGAGTGAGAATAATAAGTTGAGGAAGCCTAGGGAACAAATGGATTTGACAGTTAAAAATAGGAGAGGAGAGTTATTAAATGGAGAGTTAGAGGTATTGGGAAGATGGAGGGAATATTTTGAGGAGTTGTTAAATGTTGATGAAGACAGGGAGGCTGTGATTTCGTGTATAGGGCAAGGAGAATAACATCTTGTAGGAGTGTGGAAGAGCCAGTTGTGAGTGTGGGAGAAGTTCGTGAGGCAGTGGGTAGAATGAAAGGGGGTAAGGAAGCTGGGATTGATGGGATAAAGATAGAAATGTTAAAAGCAGGCAGAGATATAGTTTTGGAGTGGTTGGTGCTATTATTTAATAAATGTTTGGAAGAGGGTAAGGTACCTAGGAACTGGCAGAGAGCGTGTATTGTTCCTTTGTATAAAGGCAAATGGGACAAAAGTGTGTGCAAAAATTATAGGGGAGTAAGTCTGTTGGACTTCCAGCAAACATGTGTGAGCGTGTTAGATAGGAGTGAATGGAGATGAATGGTTTTTGGGACCTGACAAGCTGTTGGAGTGTGAGCAGGGTAATATTTCGTGAAGGGACTCAGGAAAACCGGTTAGCCGGACTTGAGTCCTGGAAATGGGAAGTACAATGCCTGCACTTTAAAGGAGGGGTTTGGGATACTGGCAGTTTGGAGGGACTTCTAAACTGTAGTATCCAAGTGCCTCTGCAAAGACAGTGATTATGTATGAGTGATGGTGAAAGTGTTGAATGATGATGAAAGTTTTTTCTTTCTTTTTGGGTTTTTTTTTTTTTTGGGTCACCCTGCCTCGGTTGGAAATGGCTGACGTGTTGAAAAAAAAAAATAAACATAACATGAAATAGCTTTAAAACACTTGAAATTTTGGAAAGTTTCCATATACTATAATGGAGAGACGAGATGTTTACGGAACTCACGGAGAATGTAAATAAACTGGTTGGAGCTCGGAGACCATTTTAGAAAGTCAGGTGGGGGGAGCCGTATAGCGAGTTTTGGTCATAATTTGAAATGTTCGTATTAGCGGAATGCCATAAGGCGAAACACCGTAAAGCAGGACCCTACTGTATATGAGTATAGCTGAGGTTGTAAGTTTTTTCTTTCTTTTTGGGTTTTTCTATCTTTTTGGGTCACCTTGCCTCCGTGGGAAATGGCCGACATGTTAAAAAAAAAAAAAAACTGAGGTTTCTTGATAATTCAAACTACTTTTCACCTGTACTGTAAATAATAGTGAATAAAAACTTTATCTTACCAAGACTATTTGATCCAGAAGGTTCTCTCTCAGGAGCATTTTCACGCTCTCCATGAACACCAGTAAAAATATTCATGAGGTTGATTGCAGTCCAAGCTAAGGGCATACGATACTTCCCAAGTCGTTCACAGCAAGCTACTGCTGCTGATTTCAGTTTCTCTCGGTTCTATACAGAGAAAAATATTAATATTATGTATTATAAGAATTTCAACAAAACCTTCATTAAATTATTTCAAATTAAACAAAAGGTATACTTAGATTTCTCATTTTAGCACATCTAAAATTATAAGCAATAATTTGAATATCTCTTATTTACTCAATACAGGAGGCCCTCCACATTCGCGAGTTCCACTTTAGCGAGCTTCGAACATTCTCAAATGTCCAGCCTATTATCAGCAGTGATGCTGGCAGTAAAGAGTTAGAATCCACACACTCGACTCATTATGCCATGCAGTTACACTCCATATAATCACCTCCATTCAACTGTCATCAGTAATTGCATGGCTAACTATCATCACCATCATCATCATCACAAGTCATCAGAGTTTGTCTGCCTAACCTTACTAGTGGTGAGTGTTTTGTTTGTTCATTACAGCCTCTCCTCACTTACCGACTAATAATAATAATTAATAAATAATAATAATAATAATTGCTCTGGGGCACTTTAAATGTCATACTATTTCTTAATAATAAACATGACACAAGGGAGGGTTCCCTGCAGCAGTGCAATTTATCAAATGTCACTGGCTGTCATCAGTTATCTGGCACTTGTCACAACACCATAAAAAAAAGTGACTGCGACATTACAGAAAGTTATGTGCTAAACATACACTCTTTTTCAGTAAGGCAGTCAAGTCAGTAAGTCATTCAGTCAAGTCAGTAAGTTTTTCAGTCAAGTAAGTTATTCAGTCAAGTCAGTAAGTCATTCAATCAGGTAGACAGACATGATAAAGAAGCCCAAATTAATAAAAACTGACATATATATGGAGACTTATAAGAGGGTGTGGGGCTGGGGGCTAAACAGAGAGAGGGAGAAGGAGGGGAGAGGGAGGGGTGGTGACACTTTTGAAGTGTCAGTAAGGGGTCATTCCTAGATTAGGGACGCAATCGTTTACTGACGGGGTCTTAGGCCCCTATCTCCGTCGTTAAGTGAGGAGAGGCTGTATTTGTTATTAAACCATAACATGTACATAGAATATTTTACGATGTTTTCATGTGTTTTATGATTGTTCATGGTTCAATAGGTTAAGGAAGCAGTATTGTTAGGCTAAGTAAATGCTATTACAGTGGTACCCCGAGTTTTGTACAGATCCCAACTCGAACAATTATGTAAGTGTATTATTGTAAGTGCTTTTGTAAGTGTATTTTTGGGGGTCTGAATCGGACTAATCTAATTTACATTATTCCTTATGAGAACAAATTCGTTCGGTAACGGCACTCGAACAGCCTTCTGGAACAAATTATGGCCGAAACTCAGGGTACCATTGTATTATATTTCCCTACAATATATTTGCGCACCAAATATTCGCGAATTTTCAACATTCGCGAGGTTCTTGATCTCCTAACCCTCACGAATGTGGAGGGCCTCTTGTAAACACATGATCAAATACTGACCGCATCATCTTTCATATATGGTCCAACCACATCACTGATGTCACCCTGTAAAACTTTCTCCAGACGAACAACAAGAAACAAGTCACTAGATGGATAGGTGATGTCGAAAATACATGTGCGACTCAAAGTAGAAATATCCTAAAAGAAAAAAAAAAAATCATGCATGGAAAATTCACACATATAACCAGACATTTGTCTGCATATGATAGGCATATGATAGGGTGGATAGGGAAGCAATGTGGCAGATGTTGCAGGTAATAAGTTACTAAATGCTGTAAAGAGTTTTTATGAGGATAGTGAGGCTCAGGTTAGGGTGTGTAGGAGAGAGGGAGATTAATTTCCAGTAAAAGTAAGCCTTAGCAGGGATGTGTAGTGTCACCATGGTTGTTTAACATATTCATAGATGGAGTTGTAAAAGAAGTAAATGCTAAGGTGTTGGGGAGAGGGGTGGGATTAAATTATGGGGAATCAAATACAAAATGGGAGTTGCCACAGTTATGTTTTGCTGATGATACTTTGCTTTTGTGAGATTCTGAGGAGAAGTTGCAAAGGTCAGTGGACGAGTTTGGGAGGGTGTGTAGGTGTGTAAAAGAAGAAAGTTGAGAGTGAACAAAGATAAGTATATTGCTTAAAGATGATAATTTAGCTAAGGCACTGCCAATTGTCTATAACTAATAAAATCAATGGTCTTGTGAGGGAAAAACAAGAAATACATGAGAACATATGGAAATTAATAATATACAATATTTGCTTCTGGTAGTACTACTATGTGTAGGTTGGTAGACAGCAACCGCCCAGGGAGGTACTACCGTCCTGCCAAGTGAGTGTAAAATGAAAGCCTGTAATTGTTTTACATGATGGTAGGATTTCTGGTGTCTTTTTTCTGTCTCGTAAACATGCAAGATTTCAGGTACATCTTGCTACTTCTACTTACACTTAGGTCACACTACACATTCATGTACAAGCATATACAGTGGACCCCCGGTTAACGAACACCCCGGAAATCGTATAATTATGTAAGTATAATATTGTAAGTGCTTGTGAAAGTATTTTTGGGGGTCTGAAATAGACTAATGTACGTGACATTATTTCTTAAAGAAGTAAATTCGTTCGGTAATGGCACTTGAGCAGGCTTCTGGAATAAATTTTTTTTGTTAACCGGGGGTCCACTGTATATACACACCCCTCTGGGTTTTCTTCTATTGTCTTACTAGTTCTTGTTCTTATTTCCTCTTATCTCCATGGGAAAGTGGAACAGAATTCTTCCTCCATAAGTCATGCGTGTCATAAGAGTCGACTAAAATGCCGGGAGCACGAGGCTAGTAACCCTTTCTCCTGTATACATTACTAAAGTTAAAAAGAGAAACTTTTGTTTTTCTCTTTGGGTCACCCCGCCTTGGTGGGAAACGGCCGATTTGTTGAAAGAAAGAAAGAAGTACTACTATGTAGTAGTTAACAAGAATATGTAACTACACTTGTAAATGGGAAAAATACTTCAATACAGTGGACCCTCGGATTTCGTACAGCTCCCAACTCGAACAATTATGTAAGTGTATTTTTGCAAGTGCTTTTGTAAATGTATTTTTGGGGGTCTGAAACGGACTAATCTAATTTACATTCGTCCTTATGGGAACAAATTCATTTGGTAACGGCACTCGAACAGCATTCTGAAACGAATTTATGACGAAATTCGGGGGTCCACTCTATAAATGACACCAGAGATGAGATGGGCTCGGATATAAAAATTAAAGAACCCCGAGTAACCAGCAAAATTCATTCCAGAAGCCTGCTCAAGTGCCATTACCGAACGAATTTACTCCCTTAAGAAATAATGTTAAGTAGGTTAGTCCATTTCAGACCCCCAAAAATACACTTACAATATTATACTTACATAATTGTACGATTTCCGGGGTGCTCGTTACTCGGGGGTCCACTGTACTGCAGAAAAATGGTGATGGAATTCCATGCCATGCTATTTATGAAGGCTTTATAATATTAACAGTAGGATACAACCTAAATACATTCAATCACTTAAGCTTCATTTTAAGTAAGCCTATCTTAATGGTCTGGAATGAAATCATTCCAGATCATGGAGCTGAACTCTTCTCCAGACTGAGGGACTGGCCACCTCAAATACTTTTTCTCCAAGTTTGATGAATTGATTACATCATCTTTATTTCACTACCACTACTTCCTTTGTATTTGACTGAAGAAGCCTACTGTGTAGGCAAAACATTTCATCAATAAGATATCCAACTGTTGCACATGTATCTTAATCCTCACAAAGAACATTCATTGCCTCCTGTCTTTAGTAAATATACCCTACAGCTCAATAACCCAAAAGAGTTTTCCAAGTGCCCAATGTGAGGAAATAGTTTCATATATACAAAACAGTTTCTTTTGATAAAAGTACTATTGCAACTCCTAAGATGATCACTCATATTTTTGTATAATTTCTTCCTTCTTTATTTTTATCGTTCACAGTCTAAGTTTTTAAGCAATTCATATTTTTAGCTGGGACTGCAACTGCAACTTCTGGTAAATGCTTCACTAATGTCAAAAAAGAGAGTTTAGATCTTCAGAAATCTTTCTGACATTAATATACCATTCACTATAAACTGCAAAAAATCAAATCACAATTATAAATAAATACTGAATTCCTGGAAAAGCAGAATGTGTAAGTAATATATTAAATCATTGGTAAGGAACAGGAAAGAAATATGAATTACTGATAGAGCATTTAACTGTTAGACAAAAGGATCTCATTCTGCTAAACCTCAAACAATATTTCACTTAGTCTCAAATTAGGCACCAACCTGATATGGGATGTGTGAAGTTAACATTCTCTTTAGTGGTTCTGGGTTCATGTCAAAACAAAAATTTTCCGATATTTTCTTTTTATCTCTGAGGTCATATAGAGCCATCGTTGCAAATATTGGTTCAATTTCTAGCTCTAGACGAAGATTAATACACTTGACTTGAATGCGGTGACCTGAATGTGGCATTGGAACATCTGGGTATAGCCGACGCTCTATCATATCCTCTTCATCTTGAGGAGGATACAACATAAACAGGGATTCCTAAAAAATCAATGATACATGTTAAATATGAAATGAACATACTGTACAAAGAACACACACACAATATATAATAAATATTTTGAGATATGAGCAAAACAATCAACCCTTCAAGCAGGAATACTGAGATTGTAATTTATAATTATGGAACACCCTCTTGTAACACTATCCAGTAGCAGGAATTTGTTGCAACACAAGTGAAAATGTGCAACCCAAACATTCTGATAGGATGCAAATCTTGGTTTTACACACTGTAAAGAATTAATGAATAAGCTAACGTGCAAAATATTGAAACTATATGTCATAGCATTAAATTATGTACAAAATCTGGGTACTACACATTGTAGTACATGAATCCTTCCTTACTACCAACAACCCACATCACCTGCAGTTGCTTTCTGAAGTATCTTGTACCTCACTTATTCTCTGTTCATCAAAGTATTTTTGGATGTCATTGCTATCTGGTCTCTGGATATTAACCAAGGCATTTAAAAGGAACACTAGTGATGCTGGGGTGCTGGGAATAAGAATAAATATGAATACAGTAAGTCTTCGCTTAACGTCGATGACCGTTCTTGGAAACTGCGACTTTAAGCAAAACAACATATAACTTTAGCACTCATGGCAACAGGATTAAATCAAGGAATAAATGTTTGCAAAGCAAAAACTGTAAGGAGCACCTCTTACCACATGGAAGTTCAAAAACAAACAATAACAAATATGGACTTGCTGAGCACTTTTGTACGGCATCGTTCATTGTCATGCATTTGTATGATTATCGTGTACGTACTTTACAAATTTTTATTTTACATTAATTTGTATTCATTCATTTTCCAACCACTTATTCCAGTTCAGGGTCACGGGTGGCCAGAGCCTATCCCAACAGCTCAATCCATAAGGCAGGAACCAACCCTGGACAGGATGCTATTCCATCACAGCACACACACATTCACACCCACACTCACTCATACTGAGACAACTGAAACACACCAATTAACGTAATGAGAACATCTTTGGGATGTGGAAGTAAACCGGAGTACCTGGAGAAAACACACACAGACATGGGGAGAATGTGCAAACCCCACACAGACAGTGGCCCTTGCCGGGAATCGTTGTTTCCTCATCAGTGTTATAACAAAACTACAGTGAACGAAATGACATTAAGTGAGGACTTACTGTATATGACTTTGTTGAAAATATATATATATATGTTTCTGTATTAGATAACCTTAGAGATGGTGCATGTGTGATAGAAACTGCTCATGAATTTTGCACGAATGAATTGACCATTTATATAATTAAAAATGATGAGAAAAAAAAAAGAAGCTTTTGCATTAAGTAGTACAGATTATCACCAGCTCAACAGAATATTAAGAGGTCACTACAGCTAAGTGAAACAAAAAAGTTACTGAATGCATGAAGTGAGAAAGAAAATAAGGAAAGGGGCCCTCTTAGCAATTAGATAATAAGGAACAGGGTGACCCAAAAAGAAAATACTTTCATCATCATTCAACACTTTCACCTCACTCATACATAATCACTGTCTTTGCAGAGGCGCTCAGATACGACAGTTCAGAAAGTCCCTCACCACAACAGGATAGCTGTTTAATGCTGGATACTATCAACTACTGAAAACAGCATCCACATTAAAATAAGCACGGTCATCCACCGCAGCCCAGTAGGGCCATGCAAACCCTTTCCACACTTCCATGACAAGCAACAACTAGTGTAAGGTAAGATAAACTGTAATAGGTTTTATCTAGTACAATGATAAATCAAAAATTAACTTGGCAAATTTTACGGTGTCTCGAATGTAACCCTATTTTTCCCATGTTATTCACTTAACATACTATGTATTTTACATAATGCACTGATTTTCAGGAATGTGACCCACACATTATACATAATAGGTTTATTCTATATACTGTATTGTTTATCCAATAAATGTAGAACACTGCATTTAACCTCCATCTAGCTATATGTGTACTGACATTACAATTCAGATGACCCTCCAAGTGCAACATCCACACCCTTTCTTCAGAGAACAAGCATTGCACTTCCCACCTCCATGCTCAAATCTGGCTAAATGGTTTCTTTGAATCTCTTCATAAATATTACCTTGCACACACACCAGCACATCAAGCACTAAAAACCACTTGTTTCCACTCACTCCAATCCAACATGGTCACACAAACCTGTTGGATACTCAAGCTCCAAGTACCCAAAACCTTCTCTACCTCCTCTTTCCAACTGTTCCAGTGATAACCCCTACACCACATTTCTTTCATCCCCAATTTACATATCCTCTTAGTCATCCTATCTCTCTTTATCCTCTCTAAATGCCAAAACCACCTCAACAACCCCTCTTCAGCTGTATGAATTATATGGTGATCCTCGCACCATCTTCAATTTCTAAGACCCGAATTTTCTACATAATAGTCACACCACACACTGCTCTTAAATATAATGTCACTGCCTCTAGCCTCCTCCTCACCACAAAGTTCAAGACCCAGGTAAGTAAACAGTATGGCGATACCAACAAGCTTTGGAAAAAACACTTTCATACAGTTTCAGACACTGATTAAACCTTCCACTGTTGCAATTTAAAAAAAAAATATCTTCTAAAATAGTAGAGAATCTTTTTCTGAAGGTAATGAAACTAAAAATGCAATTTTTGATGGAAAATTTACGGACTTACGCAGGTGCGAAGTTGATGGTCTTGGTACAATTTACGCATCAGTGATTTTGTCAATCTGAGGACTATTTAAGGCCAATTACATTCCTAGATACTTCACTAATATGCCTTCCATTCTATTGACTGAGAACAAAAACTGCCCATTCAACTATCAGAACTACCCCAGAGTGCACAGGAGCACACAATAATTTAGCCAATTTTACAAAAAATTCAACAATATAAATTAAAACATAATCCAAGATAAATACTGTAGACATTCCAGCCACTAAAGCAACCTTTCTTCTGTTCATTAATTATGACCCCCCAGCCTCTCCTACTTAACACTTGCCCTCCATTTTGAAACCATCACCACATAAAAATTTAAAGTTTTACCCTATTTCTCAGCTAATAAAATAAAATATAGCTGAGAAAGACTGATTATGGTTTAGGTCATCCCAATAGTTGAAGCAAACCTAGTAAAAACAAAAATCGAATATTATGGCAACTTCAAAGAATGTTTTAGGGTGGGTTTTTTTCCTACTTCTTGGTATCAGATGATAGAATGGAAGACATACTAGTAAAATGATGATTTTGGTTTTCAAAACAGAAGGTATCAACCCACTTCTGTTCTGAAACAGACCAAAATCATCTTCATTTCACTAGTATGTCTACTAAAAAAAACAGCCAATAAAACTACCCCATTACATGCCTCAAAGTTGCTATCTCAAACTAAACACAAGGTCAGAGGTTAGCTCATCCCATCATGCACTGCATGGGGGCATACCTACAGCACAGACTCACTCTCTCAGTGTCTAGGCCAAAATTCACCAATCATAGCACAACTGAGGGCACTGTGATCATGACGTAGATCTACACGAAACAGTGCAAGGGTTAATGGAAATGTCCTGAACTGTAAAAAGAGTCTTTTTCAAAAGCCCTGGTATTACCATATCTACCTGAAGTATTTGTAATTAGAATACATACCTATTTTCAAGCATATACAGAATCTGCTTCCAGTGAATCATTGTTTGGTTCATTCTACTTCTTCACCACTCTATCTTCAAATTACATTATGCAAAAATAAAAAAAAATCCTTAATCTATGCAATTTTATTACTGAAAAACGTTTTACCTGTCTGTTTTCAAGCCTAGCTTGCTGATTATTATTGTCAACTGTATCCAGTGGAATGCGTGACAACAGGGAAGGAAGAAGAGGGTCAGCAACAGAATTCCGCAGATCAAACACAGAGCTTGCCCAACTTCCTCTTGGAGTGTCCGAGAGATGTGACGAGTGCCTGCTACTTCCAACATCATGCTGAAAACCACAAGTAGAACAAAATACAAATTAGAACAACACACCTGAAACTTCCTATTTTTTTTTTAACACATCAGCCATTTCCCACCGAGGCAGGGTGACCCAAAAAGAAAGAAAAACCCAAAAAGAAAGAAAAAACTTTCATCATCATTCAACACTTTCACCATCACTCTCACAATCACTGTCTTTGCAGAGGCGCTCAGACACAACAGCTTAGACATCCCTCCAAACTGCCAATATCCCAAACCCCTCCTTTAAAGTGCAGGCATTGTACTTCCCATTTCCAGGACTTATGTCTGGCTAACTGGTTTCCCTGAATCCCTTCACAAAATATTACCCTGCTCACATTCCAACAGCTTGTCAGGTCCCAAAAACCATTTATCTCCATTCATTCCTATCTAACACACGCACGCTTGCTGGAAATCCAAGCCCCTCACCCACAAAACCTCCTTTACCCCCTCCCTCCAACATTTTCAGGGACGACCCCTACCCCGCCTTCCTTCTCCTACAGACTTATACGCTCCCCAAATCATTCTACTTTGTTCCATTCTCTCTAAATGACCAAACCACCTCAACAGCCCCTCTTCAGCCCTCTGACTAATACTTTTAGTAACTCCACACCTCCTCCTAATTTCCACACTACGAATTCTCTGCCTAATATTTACACCACACATTGCCCTTAGACATGACATCTCCACTGCCTCCAGCCACCTCCTCACTGCAGCATTTACAACCCAAGCTTTGCACCCATATAAGTGTTGGTACCACTATACTTTCATACATTCTCTTCTTTGCCTCCATGGACAACGTTCTTTGTCTCCACAGATACCTTAATGCACAACTCACCTTTTATCTTCATCAATTCTATGGTTAACCTCATCCTTCATAAACCCATCTGCTGACAAGTCAACGCCCAAATATCTGAAAACATTCACTTCTTCCATATTCCCTCCCTCCAATGTGATATCCAATTTTTCTTTATCTGAATTGTTTGATACCATCATCACTTTACTCTTATCTACTACTGACATCAAATTTCTACCTTAACACACCCTCCCAAATTTGTCCACTAACCTTTGCAACTTTTCTTTAGAATCCCCAAAAGCACAGCATCATCAGCAAAAAGTAACTGTCAACTCCCATTTTGTATTTGATTCCCCATAATTTAATTGCACCCCTCTCCCCAACACCCTAGCCTTTACTTCTTTTACAACCCCATCTATAAATATGCTAAACAACCATGGTGACATTACACATCCCTGTCTAAGACCTACTTTTACTGGGAAGTAATCTCTCTCTCTCTCTCTCTCTCTCCTACACACCCTAACCTGAGCCTCACTATCCTCATAAAAACTCTTTACAGCATTTAGTAACTTACTACCCATTCCATACACTTGCAATATCTGCCACATTGCTCCTTTATTATCATATGCCTTTTCTAAATCCATAAATGCAATGAAAACTTCTTTACCTTTATCTAAATACTGTTCACATATGCTTCAATGTAAACACCTGATATACACATCCCCTACCCATTCTTAAGCCTCCTTGCTCATCTGCAATCCTGCTCTCTATCTTAAAATATGATTTACAACTAACAATTAATCAACAGCATATAACATGCTTGACACAGGTAGAAGAATGCTACTTCAATGAAAGATTACATATTAACCTTTGTTCTTCAAGTAGTCAGCAGAGCATAAAAGTACTGTACACAACTAATTCTTTAGGTATAGTAATTCACAGCTCAGAAAATTTTAATACATATAAAATATTCAGGATAATCACACACATTTCAAACAGCAAACGTTATGACATGTTATGAATGAGAATAAAAAATAACAAAAATTATGTCAATAAAAATTATTATTATTATTATTATTATTATTATTATTGCTTACCTATCTATGTGATGGATTTTTAATGCTGTTGTCTGTCTTTCTGAGCACTAATAAGCATAAATCAATAATAAAACCAATAAACTGCCTTTAATTTTTTTTAATGCTGACACAAACTACGTATTAAAAATGATAAGACACATCATTTGATGTGCTAAGGAAAATTTCAAGAGCCCATAGCCCAGTATTCCTCTTTCAATATTAATCTAAAGCAATAGTAGTACTGAGCTACCTACTCGATCAGCATCAGTGGATCCACGGTCATCTTCTAGGTCAACCTCAAACTCTGGTTGTGGACAGGACTGCAAATTTGCCAGGTGGTCTGAAGTTAACTGACTGCGGCCAGGCACAGAGGTGGAATACTGAAGGTACTGACGACTAACATACAACCAGTCTCTAGTATAGCAGCGTACACAGTCTGCTACATGGGCATCAAAACCATCCCTGATAAAGTTTATGACATTTAGTACTGTTATTTCTGTTACTAGAATAATTTTAAAAAGATTAGTTAAGAAATATAATAAAAATTAATATTGTAGTATTTATGCAATTTTCACTCGCCTTCACCTGCAGGATGAACAGGGCATTCAAGTTCCATAATTTACAAAGCACTAGAACCATTTGTTTATTCAGTGTTTTAAACATAGTCAGTTGCTAACATTATTAGTATTATTTTGCTGCCATCTTTACCAATTTTTAGCTGCCTTAACAATATACAGCACTACTGGGTATCTTTATTCTGAAATGTTTCTCCTACACAGTAGGCTTCTTCAGTCATGTACAGAGGAGGCAGCAACGGAATCTTGGTACAGAGAACATCTTCAATAACATTTTTGGATGACCACCAGTTACAAGTGAGAAGGGATTGATTTGAGAGGGACATGCATTCTCAATGATTACATTTTTACTTCTATTAGTGGGCATTACCTCTCCTGTCATCAACATTATCTGCACCTCACCTTTGACAGTATATATCAATCTCCATAATGTTGCTTCAGTTTCACACTATTCCAGACTATGCAGCAAAACTCTTCTTCAGGCTAAGGGACTGACCTTCTCTTCAAGGGGATGAGACTGATTACATTGTCTTTACATATCTACTGCCTCCTCTGCACTCAAATGAAAAAGCCTACTGTGTAGGTAAAAAGTTTCAAATAAAGATACCTAACTGTTGCACATGTGTCTTGCCTATCAACCTGTTGGTACTGTATACCATTATAATATTCATACAGTATTAATAATGTATCAATACCAACTTTCTGTATTATGACTAATTTACTATCATATTACAGATTACACAATCCAATAAAAACAATTTTACATTTATTCATTGCCATACAAACCATATCTATACCATGACTATAAGCTACAACAAAATTTGACAAATGAGAAATCTACTACCTGTTAATCAGAATGAAATATGGTCTCAAATTCTGCTACCAACTGTAAGCAGAGACAGCATTTGGAAGTAACATGAATGTAAAAAGAAAAGATCCAGTAAGTGATCACATTTGCATAAAACAAAATATGACATTTATACATACAGTGGTCCACTAAGTCACAATGGTCTTGAGTTATGATAATTTTGAGTTACAATTTACCCTTATCAAGGAATTTAGTTTTGAGCTGCAATGAAAAATCTGAGATACAATATGCTTACCCAACTACCCAACACCACAACTCTGCTTCAGCCTATGAAGCAGTAAGTGACTGCAAGTTTCCAAAAGATTTACACCAATAAGATTTTTGCCAGGTGCTTTGCAAAGACTTCGGGAGATAGAGCCATCAGCCTCAAGGAATTCTGGAAGATTAAGTTTAACATCCTAGACTGTGTGAGGCTCATAGTGAATTCCTGGAATTTCCACTTGGTGCCTCAGTGCAACCCAAAGAACTTGTGGCCTTTCAGTCACCTATGACACTGAAAGAGTTGAGGCTGAGGAGGATGTAAACCATGAGACTGTTGCTCTTGGTGAGGCAATGGGGTTGGAGATTGATGAAGAGCATGTGGAGGAGTTAATTCTGGACTGCAGACCGGAGTTAACAACAGAGGAGCTCAAGGAATTTGGGAAGATGGATGAGACTGTGGAGAGGAAGAAGTGGAGGAAAAGGACCATAGAATAACAGCTGCAGAAATTCAGTTATTGTTTACTCATTGGAAAGGTGTGAAAAGAATCATAAAGCTCCCAGGCATTGAAAAAAGTAAACTAACTTCCTGTGTTTTTGAAGATAATGTTTTTCTTATTTTAACAGCCTCAGAAGAAAATGACAGAATTAAATAACTCTGGATAGTTTTTTCAAGAGGTAGTGGTTAGAAGGAACTTCTACCAACCAGTAACCTTCTCTCCAGCCTCTTCCCTGCCACCACACCACCAACTCTTCAAGTCCAACGTACAGTAAAAGTTGCACTTTCAGGGTCTTGAAACAAATTACCATAAAACCATTTACAGCAGGACCCTCGTATCTGCAGGGGATATGTTCCAAGACCTACCCTGGATACCAGAAACCGCAGATAGTAGCAAACCATACATACGTATATGTCATTTTTCGTTTACATACATACCCATGATAAAGTTTGATAAATTATGCAAAATAAGTCTAGAATTAGCACTTTTTTACTGATGGGAAGCACTTCACAGTTTCTCTTAGGCTTTGAAGAACTGCCATCATCACTACTTTTGTGCTCTGTGTCCATTATTACGCAAAATTAAAGGTTATTTTTAGGCCAGAGCAAACAGTGGGTAACTGAAACTATGGATACTGAATCCGCTGATACGAGGGTTCTACTGTATTTTGTAGTTCAAGTTACAATAATTTACAGGTGTGATATGTCTTCTGGAATGGAATAATACTGTAACTAAAGGGACCACTGTACAGATAAACACTGCTGGATAAACTACAATAATAATATTCACTGTATGCTGTGTAGCTACCCCGAAAACTGAAGATATACTGTACTACTAACCCTTCATCCGGCACAACTGGCTCAAGTGTGCGGATCTGGCGCGGGATCAAAGTTACAACAATGTCATCTGGAGGGAAGTAGAGAATTTTCCTTACTGGATCACGGTCTGCCTCCAGTTGGTGTTGGTCTAGGAAATCTTCATAATCAATAGGATCCACATTTTCTTGTAGTGTATCATGCTGGAAGTGAAGTGCATTTTAATGATTTACTTTTTCAAACAAGTGATAAATGTGCAAACAAAAAAATTCATACTTAATATCAGGACTTTTAAAAAAAAATCAGTAGCTTTCCAATAAAACCTGGTGACCTAAAGACAAAAACTCATTCAGAATCATTTTCCCTTCATTTTTAGAAAATATCTTTTACCTCATTTCTTATAAACTTATTACTACTTAACATTATACTGCAGAAATTTGTAACGTGTGCCATATTGGTCCCAAATCTACCGTCACAGAGATTTTCCAAATCCATAACTGCAATAAAAAGTTCCCTTTTCTTATCTAAGTGCTGATTATTTATGTCCTTCAAAGCCAACACTTCTTTAATAAATCCATTGTGCTCTTCTGAATTTGTTTTTTCTTCCTTTCAATTCACTATCAATACAAGTTATGGCATATACTTTACCAGGTAGAATTATGGCTTATTTTCCTATAATAATTACACTCTGATATTCTGTCCTTGGTCTAGTTGGTTGATTAGAATTTTCTCAAGAGAACTTCTATCAAAAGCTTTCTTAAAATCTGGATAAATATAATCTGCCCATCCATTTTTTTCTTGAACAATTTGTTATTGTCATAATAGCTTAATGTATCATAAAAAAGGTCCAAAGAAACAGATCCAGGAGCTAAAATAAAAAAAATATATGAATTATGATAAAGGTGTAATGAACACTGGATTCCTCATTAGCAGAATGTATAGTAAAGGAATGAGGGCACCTTATATAGGGGTTACAATTCAGGTGGAATGCTAAGTGTCACACTACCATTAGCCTAATGGACCATGCCAGTGGAGAGTCTATGAAGCTAAAATCTTGGATGACTATATTAACGGGTGGGCCAATATTTATAGCCACTCAGCTTCTAGCTTCATACTCCCTCTACTCATATGGCCCAGTAGGCCAATCGTGTAAGAACAATGCATTATGCCTACTGGTCCATGTTAGGCACGTGCTTTTCAAATGTAACATTCTCAAGTTAATTTTAGTCCAACCAGTTCCACAGCTACCCAAATTTTATCTTCATAGACTGTCTACTATCATGCCCCAATAGGCCAATTGTAGTGCTGCACTTAACTTTTCACCTGACTTGACAGTGACCCCTATATAAAGAACCTCTCCTTCATCTGGTGTACATTCTGCTGATGAGGAAGCCAGTTGGGAGACAAAATATAGTCTCATTTCCACTGCTATTTTCTTGTCTACATGTGGGATACCCTTTATCAACATGACTTTTGAGGAAAGACTGACAATATTAAAGATGCCTAGAGTGGCTTGTAGGGAGGAAAGAGGAGATATAATAGCAACATACAAGGTTATAACAAGAGACCATAAATGCAGACTAAGGGAAAAATGGAGCAGCATAAATTATCATAAATTTTTCTTTATCAATAGAGTAGTGGAAGACTAGAATATATCTGCAACCATAGGAACCTTTAAAAAATTATGATGAAAATATTAACGAAGATGGGAACTATGGGAATTGCTCTGCTCTCATTACTACAAACAGAAATGGATAATTCCCTACCATAAATGTAGATCTAGGCACAATTGTGTATGCTCACACATACCGTTGAAAGTGTTGATACACTAGCAGATCGAGGAGGATCCTTCCCAGTTGTCACTGAGCTCACTGTCCTTCGCACATCAGCTGCATGCTGCCTGATGGGTGAATAATAAATTTTTACCACCTGCATTATTTGTTAATTTTAAGTGTAATCAAATAAGTATGATCAAATAATTTAAAAACAAATCTGTCAGGGACAGATATTTTCCAAAGTAGGTTACACACATTTTAAGTTCAGTCTGTCTGTCTGACCACTAATATGCAGTAGTATATTTCATGAATAATTTAGACAGTACCAGCACAGTGAATGCGAAATACCATTGCCTTCACTCGTCCTGATCTATCACCCACACACATGCCTGCAGTGTGTTCCAAGATCTTACCTCTCAGTATCATTTTATAACCTCTTTCCAACATATTTGGACATCTATTGCATCACATTACATCCACTACAGATTTATACATGATACAGTCATCCCTTGGTTTTCAATTGTCTCAGTTTTCACCGATTTTGGTTTTCAATCACTTTTTTCGTGGAAAAATTGTCTCAGTTTTCACCGATTGTCTCAGTTTCACTGATGGTACGGAACCTGTCCACCAGTGCCCTGCACATACAAAGCCCGCTAAACCGCCACCCACGCACATTGTCACGCAGTGTAGCATTGTTTATGCTTGAGTGAACATCATCCCAGGAGTTCATACAAAACATTTATTAACAATTCATTGTTTTTGGCCCTTGATTATTGTGTGTGACTACTAAATAAGCTACCATGGGCCCAAAGAAAGCTCCTAGTGCCAGTCCTTTGGTAAAGAAAGTGAGAAACACGATGGAGCTTAAGAGTGTAGCAGGCATGCAGGGAGTGTAGCATGTATGCAGGGAGTGTAGCATGTATGCAGGGAGTGTAGCATGTATGCAGGGAGTGTAGCATGTATGCAGGCGTGTAGCATGTATGCAGGGAGTGTAGCATGTATGCAGGGAGTGTAGCAGGTATGCAGGGAGTGTAGCAGGCAGGGAGGGAGTGTAGCAGGCAGGGAGGGAGGGAGTGTAGCAGGCAGGGAGGGAGTGTAGCAGGCAGGGAGTGTAGCAGGCATGCAGGGAAGTGACCCCGGATAAGGACTTGGTACCTAAATTCCTTATGGAAGGGGATTCCCCTTCCAAAAAATAGGGTCTCTTCCCTCTCCCCTCCTCCCTCTCTTCCATCCAGCAACATCAGTCTTCAATAAAGGTAAGTGCCACATAGAGTTCATTCATTTGTGCATGTAAATCTATCTTTAAGGCCCCCAATTTTTTTTTTCCAAACTTCTGGGTTTCTGGAACAGATTAATTGAATTTCCATTATTTCTTATGGGGAAAATAGTTTTGGTTTTCACCGATTTTTTTTTTAGCTGATCTATCTGAACGGATTAAAATTGAAAACCAAGGGATGACTGTACAGTAATTCTCATCTATTACAGCCTCTCTCCACTTAACCCTTTGACTGTCGCAACCCCTAATCCTGAGTGCTCTCTTGTTGTCGCAAAATTTAAAAAAAAAAAAAAAAAAATTCTTATGAAATTATAGAGAATCTTTTCCCGATGGTAATGACACCAAAAGTATGAAATTTGATTGAAAACTTACGGAGTTGCGCTCTTGCGAAGTTAGTGATCTCGGCGATATACTCATCGGCAATTTCACCGACTTTGAGCCCTATTTTCGGCCAATTCCATTGTTCTTTAGAACTCCATTTGTTCTATCGATTGAGTACAAGAAACCACCAATTTACCGATTTCAACTACCCAATAAAGTGGTCAGAAATTAGCAATTTGACCAATTTCATGCAAAATAAAAAAGTTGTCAATTTCAAAATAGGTTCCAGAATAAACAATGCAGACATTCCTGGCACTAAAATAAGATGTTATCTGTTCATTAGTCACGTCTTTAGGCCCCTCTTATATTACTCTTGCTTTCTATTTTGATTTTTTATTCACACAGAAAATAGAAGATTTACCGTTATGCAGACTATTGCATTATTGTAAAAATGGTATAAATAATATCAGTGCACTTGTGAAAGAATATTAGACTCACCAATTGATGTGTATTGGACGCGTGGCGTGATTTGTTTACTCTTGAACATTTGCAAAAATCGAACATTTCCCCTACTTTGAGCTCAATTTCAAGATCGTTTTCATCATGAAACTAATCAAAATCATCTATATTTCTGTAGTATGTTTTCCATTCTATCAAATGAGACCATAAAAAAGAGAATACAACCATAAATACGTACTATATGAAAATACACCTCAAAGATGGCGCTTTAAACAAAAAAACGGACGGAGTTTTTTTTCTCTCATTATGAACTGCGTGCTGCAGGATTTTTTTTATACAGCGCACACTGACCACACAGACCCATTCTCTCATATGTGGGCCTACCAGCTTTCTCCCGCTTGATTTGAAGCCGCTAGAATTTGTGAGTAGTACAGTGGACCCCCGAGTAACGAGCAAAATTCATTCCAGAAGCCTGCTCAAGTGCCATTACCGAACGAATTTACTCCCTTAAGAAATAATGTCAAGTAGGTTAGTCCATTTCAGACCCCCAAAAATACACTTACAAAAGCACTTACAATATTATACTTACATAATTGTACGATTTCTGGGGTGCTCGTTACTCGGGGGTCCACTGTATATATACGTCCGAAACAGTGACTTGAAAGACGTATATATACGACTGAAACAGTCAAAGGGTTAATGACAGAGTTCCGTTCCTAAGACCACGTCAGTAAACGAATTCATCACTTAAGTGAGGTGCATACTATAATGGTAGTGGGTTTGTGTTAACTATCTCTGATATTGTTTTAAATGTCACCTTTGCACCATATACATTATTTAGGTATGCATACTGGTCAGAGAGCCCATCGTAAGTCCGAGTCATCAGCAAACTAGTACATAATTAAGTGAGAAGAGGCTGTATTATTATTATTCAGCGACCTTCAGAAGCAACTCCAGGTAAGTTAATACAGTGGTACCCCGAGTTTCGTACTGCTCCCAAATCAAACAATTATGTAAGTGTATTATTGTAAGTGCTTTTGTAAGTGTATTTTTGGGGGTCTGAAACGGACTAATCTAATTTACATTATTCCTTATGGGAACAAATTCGTTCGGTAACGGCACTCGAACAGCCTTCTGGAACGAATAAAGTACGAAACTCGGGGTACCACTGTATTCATTATTTCTACAATTCCAACAATATATCATAAAAGCAATTAATTCTGGACACAATGCTACACAATTAAAGTTTTTCTAAATTGTACACAAATTATTACGTATTTTATTTAAAAGATCATTATTATCTTTACTATTTTATTATTATAAAAGAGGATATAAAGACATGGTAGACACTCAAATAGTGAGATAAAATAAAACATGATAAAAATTAAAGTTAAACTTATCTACAAAAATTAACATAGCTACTAAGACTGTAAGCTAATCTGACACTTTTTTATAACTGTCAGAGTAGCTTTTTTTTATAAAATAAATAAAAAACTTCGTGCCTAAGCCCATGTAAAAAAAATAACTCCCTATACAGTACCATAACTCCCTATAGAGTACCATAACTCCCTACAGAGTACCATAACTCCCTACAGAGTACCATAACTCCCTCCAGAGTACTATAACTCCCTACAGAGTACTATAACTCCCTATAGAGTACCATAACTCCCTATAGAGTACCATAACTCCCTATACAGTACCATAACTCCCTATACAGTACCATAACTCCCTATACAGTACCATAACTCCCTATACAGTACCATAACTCCCTATACAGTACCATAACTCCCTATACAGTACCATAACTCCCTATACAGTACCATAACTCCCTATACAGTACCATAACTCCCTATACAGTACCATAACTCCCTATACAGTACCATAACTCCCTATACAGTACCATAACTCCTATACAGTACCATAACTCCTATACAGTACCATAACTCCTATACAGTACCATAACTCCCTATACAATATCATAACACCCAATAGAGTAACCTAACTCCCTATACAGTACCCTAACTCCCTATACAGTACCATAACTCACTATAGAGTACCATAACTCACTATAGAGTACCATAACTCCCTATACAGTACCATAACTCCCTATACAGTACCATAACTCCCTATACAGTACCATAACTCCCTATACAATATCATAACACCCAATAGAGTAACCTAACTCCCTATACAGTACCCTAACTCCCTATACAGTACCTTAACTCCCTATAGAGTACCATAACTCACTATAGAGTACCATAACTCACTATAGAGTACCATAACTCACTATAGAGTACCATAACTCCCTATACAGTACCATAACTCCCTATACAGTACCATAACTCCCTATACAGTACCATAACTCCCTATACAGTACCATAACTCCCTATACAGTACCATAACTCCCTATACAATATCATAACACCCAATAGAGTAACCTAACTCCCTATACAGTACCCTAACTCCCTATACAGTACCCTAACTCCCTATACAGTACCTTAACTCCCTATAGAGTACCATAACTCACTATAGAGTACCATAACTCCCTATAGAGTACCATAACTCCCTATAGAGTACCATAACTCACTATAGAGTACCATAACTCACTATAGAGTACCATAACTCCCTATACAGTACCATAACTCCCTATACAGTACCATAACCCCTTATACAGTACCATAACTCCCTATACAGTACCATAACTCCCTATACAGTACCATAACTCCCTATACAGTACCATAACTCCCTATACAGTACCATAACTCCCTATACTGTACCATAACTCCCTATACAGTACCATAACTCCCTATACTGTACCAAAACTCCCTATACAGTACCATAACCCCCTATACAGTACCATAACCCCTATACAGTACCATAACTCCCTGCACAGTTAAAATCTAAAAAATCTTATCTTATCCTATCTTAACCGGGCTGGTATCCCGTGGCCTGGTAGGCAACACACTCGCCTCACAGTGTCCTTAGTTTGATCCCCAGCAAGGGTGGAACACTTGGAGTGTTGCTTAACACCTGTTGTCCCCGTTCACCTAGCAAGCAAGTACCTGGGTGTTAGATGACTGGTGTGGGTCGCATCCTGGGGGACAAGATTTAAGGATCCCAATGGATATAAGACAGACAGTCCCTCGATGACACACTGACTTTCTTGGGTTATCCTGGGTGGATAACCATCTGGGGTTAAAAATCCACAAAATCTTAACTCTTGACTAACCGTAAATGCAGGTTAGGGTCAAATATGGCTCTGTCGAGGACAGACATGAGGGCTGTCAAGATATACATGAAGACATAAATGAACTGTTAGAAGAGGATGACACAAACAACTGCAGAATAATTACTGGAGGTTAGTTTAGTTTAATATCTTTATTATGCGCCCCATACCCATCCTTACTGGAGGAACGTCAGTAATTACTTAGTTATTAATACGGGTGCAAACTTTTTAATTCAAGAAGACACTAAATGTAGAAGCACAGGCGTCCTACGGTAATGTCTCCCAAAACAACAATTTGCAGTATACACAAATACAGTTAGATTATTAGTATACATGTTAGCATATGTGTAGAGAACTTAGGATAACCCAAAAAAGTCAGACAGACTTTATTTCTTGTAACTGTAACCTAAAGCAAAAAAATATTAACAATATGCTTTCTGATTATTGTATATTTCCTAATGATTTATGCTAAATAATCTTAAAGGTAGAACTCTAAATAATATACAAAACTCCAAATTACAAAAAAAAAAAATTACGGGCATCATTCGGCAAGATGTTCAGAGGAACTAGTTAAAAATAAATGGTGTAAGTAGGTCCCATTTGGAATGGGTTGTTATTCTTATTGCAGCTTTTCTTTTATCGTCGTGTTGTTAGAGGTTAAACAGTAACTTACTTTGACAGCTTCTGAGCGAAGGCTCGCTGCCCCGACGCCATCTTTGTTTGCAAACTGACTTAGCATTCGTTATCCTACGAAATTATTATATGCTGAATATAAATGTACATTTCTATTATTATATTATACACTAAAACACGACACCTTTTCACACACACACACATATATATATATATATATATATATATATATATATATATATATATATATATATATATATATATATATATATATATATATTATATATATATATATATATATATATATATATATATATATATATATATATATATATATATATATATATATATTTCTAAGAGTGTGTGCACTGTATTCATACTATGGTGAGGAAGGAGAGTTTGTGGTCACATTAACAATATTTCGAAAGCTGCGTCCCCATTAATCCCCAGGTTTTATTAAAATAAGATAAGCAAACATTTTATCAATGGTTCTGATGTGATAAATTACCAAGACGTCGGCATGTGTTATTGACACGGTGTCTTGGAAGAGGTCCAATAGTGCTGAAGATTTTCTTCAGATTATTAACTCTGAGGGTTAGCAACCCAGGATAATAATGAAAGTATACCTGGAGAGTAAACCATACTCACAGTACCTGGAGAGTAAACCATACTCACAGTACCTGGAGAGTAAACCATACTCACAGTACCTGGAGAGTAAACCATACTCACAGTACCTGGAGAGTAAACCATACTCACAGTACCTGGAGAGTAAACCATACTCACAGTACCTGGAGAGTAAACCATACTCACAGTACCTGGAGAGTAAACCATACTCACAGTACCTGGAGAGTAAACCATACTCACAGTACCTGGAGAGTAAACCATACTCACAGTACCTGGAGAGTAAACCATACTCACAGTACCTGGAGAGTAAACCATACTCACAGTACCTGGAGAGTAAACCATACTCACAGTACCTGGAGAGTAAACCATACTCACAGTACCTGGAGAGTAAACCATACTCACAGTACCTGGAGAGTAAACCATACTCACAGTACCTGGAGAGTAAACCATACTCACAGTACCTGGAGAGTAAACCATACTCACAGTACCTGGAGAGTAAACCATACTCACAGTACCTGGAGAGTAAACCATACTCACAGTACCTGGAGAGTAAACCATACTCACAGTACCTGGAGAGTAAACCATACTCACAGTACCTGGAGAGTAAACCATACTCACAGTACCTGGAGAGTAAACCATACTCACAGTACCTGGAGAGTAAACCATACTCACAGTACCTGGAGAGTAAACCATACTCACAGTACCTGGAGAGTAAACCATACTCACAGTACCTGGAGAGTAAACCATACTCACAGTACCTGGAGAGTAAACCATACTCACAGTACCTGGAGAGTAAACCATACTCACAGTACCTGGAGAGTAAACCATACTCACAGTACCTGGAGAGTAAACCATACTCACAGTACCTGGAGAGTAAACCATACTTACAGTACCTGGAGAGTAAACCATACTTACAGTACCTGGAGAGTGTTCAGGGGGTCAACGCCCCCGCGGCCCGGTCGATGACCAGGCTACGCTGTGGCTCAGGGCCTGATCAACCAGGCTGTTACTGCTGGTCGTACGCAAACCAACGTACAGACCACTGCCTGGCTGATCAGGAACTGATTTTAGGTGCCTGTATAGGCAGCCAGGGGCCTATTGGTAATCCCCCTTATGTATGCTAGGAGGCAGTTGAACAGTCTTGGACCCCGGACACTTATTGTGTTGTCTCTCATTGTACTCGTGGCGCCCATGCTTTTCATTGGGGAAATGTTGCACCTCCTGCCGAGTCTTTTGCCTACACAGGGAGTGATTTTCGTGTGCAAGTTTGGTACTAATGCCTCTAGGATTTTCTAAGTGTATATTATGATTATCTCTCTCACCTGCGTTCCAGGGAATACAGACCAAGGGCCTTCAACCGTTCCCAGTAATTTAGGTGCCTTATCGTACTTATGTGTGCCGTGAAAGTTCTTTGTACACTTTCCAGGTCAGCAATTTCACCTGCCTTGAATTCAAGGGGGTAGTTAGTGTACAGCAGTATTCCAGCGTAGATCAACAAGTTATTTGTTGATCACACAAGGGGACACAGTTGGAAGTTGAAGACTCAGATGAATCACAGAGATGTTAGGAAGTATTTCTTCAGTCACAGAGTGGTCGGGAAGTGGAATAGTTTAAGAAGCGATGTAGTGGAGGCAGGTTCCATACATAGCTTTAAGAAGAGGTATGATAAAGCTCATGGCGCAGGGAGAGTGACCCAGTAGCGGCCAGTGAAGAGGCGGGGCCAGGAGCTATGACCCGACCCCTGCAACCACAACTAGGTGAGTAGCTTGACATCTGGTCTAGCAACTGGCTTCTCGAATTCAATCCCACCAAATGCAAAGTCATGAAGATCGGAGAAGGGCAAAGAAGACCGCTGACAGAGTACAGGCTAGGCGGACAAAGGCTACAAACCTCGGCAAAGGAGACAGACCTTGGGGTGAGTATAACGCCAAGCACGTCTCCGGAAGCACACATCAACCAGATAACTGCGGCAGCATATGGGCGACTGGCAAACCTAAGATTAGCGTTCCGTTACCTTAACAAGGAATCGTTCAAGACACTGTACACCGTGTACTTCAGGCCCATACTAGAATATGCAGCACCAGTCTGGAACCCACACCTGGTCAAGCACGTAAAGAAACTAGAGAAGGTGCAAAGGTTTGCGACAAGGTTAGTTCCACAACTCAGGGGTCTGTCCTATGAAGAAAGGTTGAGGGAAATAGGACTAACAACACTGGAGGAAAGAAGGGTCAGAGGAGACATGATAACGACATACAAAATACTGCGGGGAATCGACAAGGTAGACAGTGACAGGATGTTCCAGAGAGGGAACACAGAAACAAGGGGACACAACTGGAAGCTGAAGACTCAGATGAGTCAAAGGGATGTTAAGAAGCATTTATTCAGCCACAGAGTAGTCAGGAAGTGGAATAGTCTAGAGAAAGATATAGTGGAGGCAGGAACCATACACAGTTTTAAGACGAGGTATGATAAAGCTCATGGAGCAGGGAGAGCAGAGACCCAGTAGCGGACAGCGAAGAGGCGGGGCCAGGAGCTGAGTCTCGACCCCTACAACCACAATTAGGTGAATACAATTAGGTGAGTACACACACACACGTGGTAATGCTTTATTTACAGGGAGCAAAGTCAGGGTATTTTTCCAGAATGGTCTGTAATATACCACTGTGGATAAAATACTTTGACATATCTTGAACATTTCTGAGTGAGTTGTCTCTGAATTCATTAATTTTATCGCACTCCAGTACATAATGACGCAGCGTGTGACGCACTCCAGTACATAATGACGCAAGGTGTGACAATAATCTCGCCACATGGTCAAGCAGCTTTCTTATTTTTGTGTAATAGTAGGTGTTCTGAGGCCTGGCCACCTACTGTAGGTACTACAATAGTATAATCACTTCTCATAGTACCATACTGGTTATGGTTCCTAACCTTGACCAAATTTAAAGCGAAATATTCTGGACACCGATTGTGAGCAATTTGGTAAACATTATTCAGCTTCAGCTGCCTTACCCTATCTTAATATTAAGTATATCCAGTTGTAATCCATCCTGGCTTACATGCTCTCTTGGACTCAGGTCAGGATGAATATCACCATTATTTTGCGTAACTTGTAGTCCATCTTTCAGTTTTTTGTTTGAGCAGAGTACCATGAGGAACACGAATACTCTACATGATAAAATTTCAGAGCAAGACACAGCATCCTGCCAGCGTTAGTAGATAGGTACTGTAGGCTGTCTATAGAGAGGCTCTTTAACCTAACATTTGCTTGTTTTTAATAACATTGCTCACTATCAATTCTCGTGAGGCTCACTGAAGTCCACTGAACATACTGTTGTGATGGATTCCCTGTCACACACTACATTAAAAGTGTTACTGGCAAGATTTTCAAAATAATAATTTTCAATTGACTCGAGTACAATATGGAATTCCACTATATGTCCAATGAGAAACAATTTGAGTTTCGTAATCAGAGGTGAACACAGTATGCCAATGGCAGCGACCAACGAAGAGGCGGGGACAGGAGCTGTGACTCGACCCCTGCAACCACAAATAAGTGAGTACATCATTTATGATGTTCTAGTTCATTAACAAGTTTATTTTAATTTTAAGAAAATACACTTGTGTAATCACTGTAATTTGCTTAGAAAACACAAATGTTAGAGCCCAGTACCTGGACCCATTATTTGCCTCTGTAATCTTTTGACTGCCGCCTACACGATAGGTACTGAGTACATAATAATATATTAAACAAAACAATTGTGTGACAAGGCGCTTTTTGTAAAATGTACACAAAAAATGTAATCACGGAACTGAATCAACATCCTGTAATCCTTGTTAATAAAATTTTCCTTTGACTTTAGTATTCATGGTGAGATCTTGTTTCACTCCACAGGATGGGTATGGGGTGCATAATAAAAATGTTAAACTGACAACTCCATTGTTTATCCCATATTTTGTTCCTTCATAAGTGTCATTACATCAGTTTCTTTCATCTTCATGTTATACGACAAATAAATAACTCCCTTTCCCTAAATTCCACCAATATAACGACATCTGTCTTTGCAAACACACAGGGTCTAAAGCCGTCAGTAAACAACAAAATTCCTTACATCAAGGGATTGCTCACGGAATCAAATGCAATGTTTGCATCATTCACAGAGATCCACTTAAAGGATCATTTTGACAGCGAAATATGGATCCCAGGTTATAACCTATTCAGATACGACAGACTAAACAGGCAACAAGGGGGGGTTGGTTTGTACGTCACAGAGTCGCTCATTAGCTCAGAACTACTAAACACCTCAAATGATGTAGTTGAAGTTCTGGCGGTAAAGATTGAAAACCAAAACTTTGTCATTATGGTGGTATACAAGCCTCCAGATGCAACTTCTCAGCAATTTCGGGAGCAACTTTTGAAAATTGACCACTGTCTGGAAAATCTCCCAACTCCTGCCCCAAACATCTTGCTACTGGGAGATTTCAACTTGAGACACCTAAAATGGAGGAGTGTAGCAAATAATATTTTAGCAGAGATCACCCCAGGAGGAAGCTCAGATGAAAATTCACACACACACACAGAACTATTAAGTCTCTGCAACAAATTCACCCTAAACCAACAAAAATTAGAGTCTACAAGACTAGAAAATACAATGGATCTCATCTTCACTAACAACGACGATCTGATACGTAATATAACCGTATCAAAGACAATACACTCAGATCACAACATAATAGAGGTACACACATGTATGCACAGGTCTCCTGACCAGCAAAATGTGATCAGTCATGAGGGTGTCTTCACAAAATTCAATTTCAATAACAAAAACATACAATGGGAACAAGCCAACCATGTAATAAATGAAACACGATAGAAAGATATCCTAAACTACACGGATCCGAACTTTTGACTAGAAAAAAATAAACTCTGTGGTTCTTGAGATCTGCTCAAGACACATTCCATTAAGAAAAAGAAAGAGAAGATGTAAACTAGAAAGAGAGAGACGCTCCCTATACAGATGAAGGCGAAGAGTCACAGAGCTGCTGAGAGGGGCCAATATATCTGAAATACAAAGGGAGGCACTGGTCAATGAAATTGCAAATATCGAACTTAAGCTGGAGGAATCTTACATGAGACAAGAATCGCAGGAAGAACTTAAAGCCATAAAGGAAATTGAACAAAAAAAAATACTTCTTCTCTTATGTCAAATCTAAGGAAAAAATCCAGTATTGGGCCCCTGCTTAGGCAAGATGGGACATACACAGATGACAGCCAAGAAATGAGTAAAATACTAAAGTCCCAATACGACTCAGTGTTCAGGGAGCCGCTGCCCAGACTAAGGGTCGACAATCCAAATGAATTCTTTACGAACGAAACCCAAAATTTGGTCATCTCAAAAATCTCGGATGTTATCCTAACACCACAAGACTCTGAAAAGGCAATAAATGACGTGCCCATGCACTCTGCCCCAGGTCCAGACTCATGGAACTTCATTTTCATCAAGAACTGCAAGAAGCCTCTGTCACGTGCCTTTCAGCAAAGAACTACAGACCAATAGCACTAACATCCCATATCATAAAAATCTTTGAAAGAGTTCTAAGAAGCAAGATCGCCAACCACCTAGATACCCATCACTTACACAACCCAGGACAACACGGGTTTAGAGCAGGACGCTCCTGCCTGTCCCAGCTCCTGGACCACTATGACAGGGTTCTGGATGTGGTATACACAGACTTTGCAAAAGCTTTCGACAAGTGTGACCATGGTGTAATAGCGCACAAAATGTCTGATAAAGGAATAACAGGAAAAGTTGGTAGATGGATATAAAACTTCCTGAGAAATAGAACACAAAGAGTAATAGTAAACAGAGTAAAGTCTGAGGCAGCAACGGTGAAAAGCTCTATTCCATAAGGCACAGTACTCGCTCCCATTCTATTCCTCATCCTCATATCTGACATAGACAGAGATGTAAGCCATTTCTCCATGTCTTCCTTTGCGGATGACACCCGGATTACCATGACAGTGACCTCCATCAAAGACACCGCAAGACTCCAAGCGGACATCATCCACATCTTCAAATGGGCCACTCAAAACAATATGAAGTTCAATGAAGATAAATTTCAACTACTCAGATATGAAAAACTTGAGGAAATTAAAACTGTATCAGGGTATACGACAAATTCTAACCATACAATAGAGCGAAAAAGTAATGTGAAGGACCTGGGGGTGATAAAGTCAGAGGATCTCCAGGTAAATCTTGCCTTCAAAGACCACAACAATGTATCTACCGCATCTGCTAGGGAAATGATAGGATGGATAATGAGAACCTTCAAAACTAGGGACGCCAAGCCCATGATGATTCTCTTCAAATCGCTTGTTCTCTCTAGGTTGGAATACTGCTGTACACTAACTGCTCGCTTCAAGGCAAGCGAAATTGCTGACCTGGAGAGTGTACAAAGAAATTTCACGGCACCTATGAGTACTATAAGGCACCTAAATTACTGGGAACAGTTGAAGCCCCTTGATTTGTATTCCCTGGAATGCAGGCGAGAGAGATACATGATAATATACACTAGGAAAATCCTAGAGGGATTAGCACCAAACCTGCACACGAAAATCACTCCCTATGAAAGCAAAAGACTCGGCAGGAGATGCAACATTCCCCCAATGAAAAGCAGGGGCGCAACTAGTACAATGAGAGACAACACGATAAATGTCCGGGGCCCAAGACTGTTCAAGTGCCTCCCAGCATACATAAGGCGCTGGACAGGCACCTAAAGTCAGTACCTGACCAACCGGGCTGTGATTCGTAAGTCAGTTTGCGTGCGGCCAGCAGTAACAGCCTGGTTGATCAGACCCTGATCCACCACGAGGCCTGGTCTCAGACCGGGCAGCGGGGGCGCTGACCCCCGACCATTTATACCACGTATGTGTGAGGTGTCATCGACTCTTGAACCCTTAACAGGAAAATTCAGTCAATATTTATTATATATTTCCTGAAGAAAGCATCGGCCGTCTACGGTTATTAACCCCTGGCTATACTGGGTTATTAACCGTATGTCTAGACACAAATACACCGCATATTAACCACTTTTGTATTTAATGTTTGTTTATACAATACTCACATAAATTGTGTAAAAAAACTGACGCATAATTTGTATTGCCTTGAGGGTATACACGTATTATCATGACGTGGCCTCAGTATCTACTCAGTGTAATAATTTTCTCACTGAGGGAAGTTCTGCTACTCAGTAATACTCCTCTTGCCTTCCTCTGGCTACAGAAACCTGTGAATGAAGTTGAATTTAAGCTCCGGTAAATAGTATATTGATTATATTGTTGGAGAGGTGTGTGCTTGCCTGAGGCTCAGGAGTAGCATGGTACGGAGAGGTGCAGTGTGTTTCTTCCTGGTCTCTCTCA
The DNA here is from genome assembly GCA_009830355.1 of Cherax destructor. Taxonomy (NCBI): domain Eukaryota; kingdom Metazoa; phylum Arthropoda; class Malacostraca; order Decapoda; family Parastacidae; genus Cherax; species Cherax destructor. The sequence continues at coordinate 62,284 of WNWK01009827.1, forward strand.
GTATTGTCTAACAGAGTTGATAGTATAGTCTCCTCCTCCTGTCTTCCATAACTGCTCCTGTAATTGACGGGTACGTCTACCCCTTATTAATACATACATGGTATGTATATATGATATATATATATTATTTATATATATATATATATATATATATATATATATATATATATATATATATATATATATATATATATATATATATATATATATATGCATATATTTATCGTGCCGAATAGGTAAAACTGGTCAATTAGCAAGAACTCATTTAAAATTAAGTCCTTTCTAAAAAATTATCTTATAAGTTTAAAGATGTATTTTTTCATGTATGTTAATGTAAAAATTAATAATTTTGTACCAAAAGAACCTGAGAAAACATACCTAACCTTATTATAACAAGCGAAATTTAATTTAGCCTAATCTAACTAAATATATTTTAGATAAGTTTACAGTAATTTAATAATAAACAAACACAATGAAATATATTTTTTTCGTAATGTTCAGAATGATTTTTGCGAAATTATTGCATACACAAATTTTCGCTTGCCTTATTCAGCAAAAAGAGCGTTGCTATTTAAGCCAAAATCGTAAGTTTTATTTATTCGGGACGACATATATAATGGGCATATATTTGATTGCATCAACTACGGTATTTAGTATTCTATTTGATGAAGACAAGAAAGCGAACGAATATCGTTATTTAGCAGGTATATTATACATAGAATACATTCACCTCCTCCATACTCTCTCCCTCCAATCTGATATCCAATCTTTTGTTACCTATTTTCTTTTTATCCTCATCACCTTACTGTATTCAGATATTCAGGAGTGAACGTATCAGCAGATGGGTCTATGAAAGATGAGGTGAATCATAGAATTGACGAGGAAAAAAACGGTGAGTGGTGCACTGAGGAGTCTGTAGAAGCAAAGAACTTTGCCCGTGGAAGCAAAGAGGGGAATGTATGAGAGTATAGTTATACCAACACTCTTATATGGGTGTGAGGCATGGGTCTACCTGGAGTCTACCTGGAGAGAATTCCAGGGGTCAACGCCCCCGCGGCCCGGTCCGTGACCAGGCCTCTTGTTGGACCAGAGCCTGATCAACCAGGCTGTTACTGCTGGCCGCACGCAGTCCAACGTACGAACCACAGCCCGGCTGATCAGGTACCGACTTGAGGTGCCTGTCCAGTGCCTGCTTGAAGACAGCCAGGGGCTTGTTGGTAATCCCCCTGATGTATGCTGGGAGGCAGTTGAACAATCTTGGGCCCCTCACACTTATTGTGTTGTCCCTCAACGTGCTAGTGGCACCCCTGCTCTTCATTGGGGGAATGTTACATCGCCTGCCGAGTCTTTTGCTTTCGTAGGGAGTGATTTTTGTGTGCAAGTTTGGTACTAAGCCCTCGAGAATTTTCCATGTGTATATAATAATGTATCTCTCCCGCCTGCGTTCTAGAGAGTACAGGTTTAGGAACTTCAAGCGTTCCCAGTAGTTGAGGTGGTTTATCGCACTTATGCGTGCCGTGAAGGTTCTCTGCACATTTTCAAGGTCAGCAATTTCACCCGCCTTGAAAGGTGCAGTTAGTGTGCAACAATATTCCAGCCTAGATAGAACAAGCGATCTGAAAAGTGTCAACATGGGCTTGGCATCCCTGGTTTTGAAGGTTCTCATTATCCATCCTGTCATTTTCGAGCAGATGCAATTGCTACATTGTTATGGTCCTTGAAGGTGAGATCCTCTGACATGAACACTCCCAGGTCTTTGACATTAGTTTTTCGCTCTATTGTGTGGTTGGAATTAGTTTTGTACTCCGATGAGATTTTAATTTCTTCAAGTTTTCCGTATCTGAGTAATTGAAATTTCTCATCATTGAACTTCATATTGTTTTCTGCAGCCCATTTAAAGATTTGGTTTATGTCTGCTTGGAGTCTTGCAGTGTCTTCAACGGTGGACACTGTCATACAGATTCGGGTGTCATCTGCAAAGAACGACACAGCACTGTGGCTTATATCCCTGTCAATGTCTGATATGAGGATGAGGAATAGGATGGGAGCAAGTACTGTGCCTTGTGGAACAGAGCTTTTCACAGTAGCTGCCTCAGACTTTACTCTGTTGACTACTACTCTTTGTGTTCTATGTGTTAGGAAATTATAAATCCATCTACCAACTTTTCCTGTTATTCCTTTATCACGCATTTTGTGTGCTATTACACCATGGTCACACTTGTCAAAGGCTTTTGCAAAATCTGTGTATATAACATCTGCATTATGTTTATCTTCTAGAGCATCCAGGACCTTGTCGTAGTGGTCCAGTAGTTGGGACAGACAGGAGCGGCCTGCTCTAAACCCATGCTGTCCTGGGTTGTGCAATTGATGGGTATCAAGATGGGTGGCGATCTTGCTTCTTAGAACCCTTTCAAAGATTTTTATGATATGGGACGTTAGCGCAATTGGTCTGTAGTTCTTTGCTATTGCTTTACTGCCCCCTTTGTGGAGCGGGGCTATGTCTGTTGTTTTTAGTAGCTGCGGGACGATCCCAGTGTCCATGCTCCCTCTCCATAGGATGTTAAAAGCATGTGATAGGGGCTTCTTGCAGTTCTTGATGAACACGGAGTTCCATGAGTCTGGGCCTGGAGCGGAGTGCATGGGCATGTCATTTATTGCCTTTTCAAAGTCATTTGGCGTAGTGATGATGTCAGAAAGGCATGCGTCTGTCAAGTTCTGTGGCACTCTCATGAAAAATCATTTAGGTTTTCGATTTTCAGTCTGGTTAGTGGCTCGCTAAAGACTGAGTCATACTGGGATTTAAGTAACTCACTCATTTCCTTGCTGTCATCTGTGTAGGACCCATCCGGTTTAAGTAGGGGCCCAATACTGGTTGTTGTTCTCGACTTTGATTTTGCATAGGAAAAGAAATACTTAGGGTTTCTTTCAATTTCATTTATGGCTCTTAGTTCTTCCCGTGTCTCTTGATTCCTATAAGATTCCTTTAGTTTTAATTCGATGTTTGCTATTTCTCTGACTAGTGTCTCCCTACGTATTTCAGAGATATTGGCCTCCTGTAGCCGCTCCGTTATTCTGTGCCTTCGCCTGTATAGGGAGCGCCTCTCTCTTTCTAGTTTGCATCTTCTCCTCCTTTTCCTTAAGGGAATTTGCCTTGAGCAAACCTCAAGTACCACAGAGTTAATTTGTTCAAGACATAGGTTGGGATCCGTGATGCTTAGGCAATCTTCCCAGTTTATATCATTTAGGACTTGGTTTACTTGGTCCCACCTTATGTTTTTGTTATTGAAGTTGAATTTGGAGAAAGCTCCCTCACGGCTGATCACATTTTGTTGATCTGGAGCTCCCCGCATGCATGTCTGGACCTCTATTATGTTGTGATCTGAGTATATTGTTTTTGATATGATGACATTTCGTATCAGATCATCATTGTTGGTGAAGATGAGGTCCAGCGTATTCTCTAATCTTGTGGGCTCTACTATTTGCTGGTTTAAGGTGAACTTGGTGCAGAGATTTAAAAGTTCATGCATGTGTGAATTTTCATCTGAGCTGCCTCCTGGTGTTATCTCTGCTACCACATTGTTTGCAATGTTCCTCCATTTAGGTGCCTGAGGTTGAAATCCCCCAGTAGCAAGATGTTGGGGGCAGGAGCTGGAAGATTTTCAGACAGTGGTCAATTTTCAGAAGCTGTTCCTGGAATTGTTGGGACGTTGCATCCGGGGCTTGTAGACAACCACGATGACCAGGTTTTGATTCTCGACCTTTATTGCTAGTACTTCAACTACATCATTTGAGGCATTTAGTAGTTCTGAACATATAAGTGACTCTGTGATATACAGGCCAACCCCCTTTTTGCCTATTCACTCTGTCACACCTGTATAGGTTGTAGCCCGGGATCCATATTTCATTGTCCAAGTGATCTCTTATGTGGGTCTCTGTGAAAGCCGCAAACATGGCATTTGACTCTGTAAGCAGTCCACTAATGTAAGGTACCTTGTTGTTTGTTGCTGGCTTTAGACCTTGTATATTAGCAAAGATGAATGTAGTTGGATTGGTGGTATTGGTGGTATGGGGGGTGAATGTTGCAACAAGGAGAAGGCTGGAGGCAGTGGAGATGCCATGTCTGAGGGCAATGTGTAGTGTGAATATAATGCAGAGAATTCGAAGTTTGGAAATTAGGAGGAGGTGCGGGATTACCAAAACTATTATCCGAAATGGCTCGGACATGTAGAGAGGATGGATAAAAATAGAATGACTTCGAGAGTGTATAAATCTGTAGTGGAGGGAAGGCGGGGTAGGGGTCGGCCTAGGAAAGGTTGGGGAGGGGGTAAAGGAAGTTTTGTGTGCGGGGGGCTTGGACTTCCAGCAAGCATGCGTGAGCATGTTAGATAGGAGCAAATGGAGACAAATGGTTTTTTGGGCTTGATGTGCTGTTAGAGTGTGAGCAAGGTAACATGAATGGATTCAGGGAAACCGGCAGGCCGGACTTGAGTTCTGGAGATGGGAAGTACAGTGTCTACACTCTGAACGAGGGGTGTTAATGTTGCAGTTTTATAACTGTAGTGTAAGCGCGCCTCTGGCAAGACAGTGAGGGAGTGAATGATGGTGATTTTTTCTTTTTCGGCCCCCCCTACCTTGGTGGAAACGGCCGATGTGTTAATTAAAAATTATACATACATATGTTTATAAAAGATATGATATAAAATAAAATGGTAATTTTCAACTCTTTTCACTTTTTATATAGTTTGTTGGAATATGTATTTTTAATGGATGTTTTGGAAATTGCTGACATCCTCACAAAATATTGCTAATAATTATCTAATGACATTTCCTAGGTATAAAAAATGCGATAATTCAATGGCATGTGTTCATAGTTTAATTATATTCCACTACTCCATTGACAAGTCACTGCAGAAAGCAACATGTAAAGTCAGGATCTCGTACACTAAGAAGTGAGTGTACTGCAGGATGGTGTGGTCATGTGTGTGTGTGGGCGTGGTGATGGGCGTGATGGTGGTATTAGGGCAGCAGCCGAGGGTGGAACACCGTGGGGCACCTTCCTGGGGCAGCAGTACCTCTCCGCCAGGCAGGGTCGCAGGTCTACGCTTTCACTGGTATACCCTACGCCAGACCCCCCGTGGGCGACCTCAGGTTCAGGGTGAGTTATCCCAGATGAATACTTCAGGTGAATGCCTCGTCTCAGGTCTGTACCTCAGTCAAGGAGACTGTTTCTTGGTTATTACTCGACACCAGGTGAGTTTCTTCAGGTTAGTTCTTGACAGTACTCCAGCCCAGGTGAGTCTTCCCAGACGGGGCAGTGCAAGTGAGATGTCTTTGATGTTAGTAATCTAGTATGGTGGACACTCTAGGTTAGTCTAATACTGACTCATGATCAACATCTATTGACATCCCAGACCTTATATAGCTAGCAATGCAATGAACTCAATTTTATTTCCTTTGTAACAATAAAATTTTATAGAGCCTCAATATTAACATTGTGGAACTCATTTTCAATGACCGGAAAAATCAAAACAATCAATGATTCGCATTACATTATAATTACTCATGGAAAGCGGTAAATCCACAAGGGTCATAGAGCTCCTGGGAGGAATGGGAGGCGATGGGCTTGAGTGGAGAAATACGGGGTGCCCCCGGTTCTTAATTATCAGGAACCTCCTAGTGAAGCAGTAGCACTGGTGAGTCGTCAAAGTGTGAGAGCCTGAGGCCGTCCACCTGCCAGCAGTAGGTGTTATTACGAGGTAGTGGGGCTGATATTACGAGGTAGTGGAGGCTGATATTACGAGGTAGTGGAGGCTGATATTACGAGGTAGTGGAGGCTGATATTACGAGGTAGTGGAGGCTGATATTACGAGTAGTGGAGGCTGATATTACGAGGTAGTGGAGGCTGATATTACGAGGTAGTGGAGGCTGATATTACAGGTAGTGGAGGCTGATATTACGAGGTAGTGGAGGCTGATATTACGAGGTAGTGAAGCGACACAACACAAACAAACTTAGGATGGATTATTGTGGATGTTATATAGTGTTACAGATTTGCTAAAATAATTACATACTTTGAATATCTTATTATAGCAAGTGTGAAGAATGTAAAACTTAGACATAAATAATGTAACTGACAGTGTATACATGTTCATTTTCACACTGTGTTAGATTTACACTTTAGGTGAAGCACTAAACCCATGTGGGTCATTCGCCACAGGGACTTATGAAGGCTTGATCCTCCGTCCAGTAATCGCCAGACACGCTAACGAACTACACTCTCCTCGGGCATTAAAAATAGTTAGGAATCTTTTCTTTTGCTTTTAGCGGACAGAGGATCGAGCCCCCACCATTCCTTGTTCTAAAATAAATGATCACCGGATTTAGCGTTTCATATAAATTTCTGTTTATCATTTTTAGGACAACGTTGTTCACACCTGTCATGTACCTGTCACGAGTAACAGTATTAGTGTAACTGTTGCAGTAAATTGCAGATGCCAGTAGACTACGGTGTACACTCCGAGGTGTTCAACGCCACGGGGTCGTCTCCTGCCTGCCTGCAGTGGGACCACCTGCGAGGCCACGGTGTAGTGGGCCAGGAAGACTGTCTCTACCTCAACGTCTATACCACCACGGTAAGTCCTTCCATCATTCACTCTGCTTTTACACTCAGGAATTACTACATATTTAAGGCCTAATACACCTTAAGTAAATGATAATACGCAGTAGATTTACTCTGCGTAAATGCAAATTTGACATTTTACTAACATAGTTCATTTGTTGAAAAGGATTCCAGTAGAAAGTCGAAATATATAAATCAATTAATTTTCTAAGTTTCTGTATTCATAATTTTTAAAGAGGTGGACCTGTAAACCAGCGGAAGGCCTCGGTCAGATGACCAAAAGTCCGCTGAGGTCATTATATGACTAAGACCCGCGTCAGGAAACACTTGTCCTGTTTCCTGACAATCTTACCTAACCTAATCTGAGTTTCTGTCTCCTGTGGGGTATTACTGAACATAGTTCATAAACTTGGATTCTAGAAATAACTAGAGAATGCCTCTTCTGATCGACTTCAAATTTTCACCGATGATGGCTTGAACTGAAGAAAGTTTGGCATTCACCTCGAGCTATGAATGTTTTAACTTTTCAGTTAAATTTAACACATTTTGTTCCATGCACTGACTGGAGAATATATTTTCTGATCGGCTTCAAACCGTAAACGCTGGTGTAACTTTATGATGGTTTTGTTTACATTGATTCTGGGCTGTTTTAGGGCCACTTTATCAGTGTAGTCGAAAAAAATGGGAAAATTTAATTATCATAATTAAGCTAAGCGCTAACGAAAGAGTCATACGAGGCTATAGGAAACATGTGCGAAATTAGGGTGCGTGAGGGCAGGAGTGCGTGAGGGCAGGAGTGCGTGAGGGCAGGAGTGCGTCAGGGCAGGAGTGCGTGAGGGCAGGAGTGCGTCAGGGCAGGAGTGCGTCAGGGCAGGAGTGCGTCAGGGCAGGAGTGAGTCAGGGCAGGAGTGAGTCAGGGCAGGAGTGCGTCAGGGCAGGATGCGTCAGGGCAGGAGTGAGTCAGGGCAGGAGTGCGTCAGGGCAGGAGTGCGTCAGGGCAGGAGTGAGTCAGGGCAGGGTGCGTCAGGGCAGGAGTGAGTCAGGGCAGGGTGCGTCAGGGCAGGGAGTGCGTCAGGGCAGGAGTGCGTCAGGGCAGGGTGCGTCAGGGCAGGAGTGAGTCAGGCAGGAGTGCGTCAGGGTAAGGGAGTACAAATGGATGAATTAGTCAAGATTCTGTTAAAAGTCAAAGAGAAAAGAACAATTAAAAATAAGAAAGTATAATATTGTTTTTGTTATAGAAATGTAAAGTAGTTAAATAAAAGTATTATAAGAATCTCAAACGTACTAAACTCGCGATTTTATGGCATATTTAAGTTTATCAAGCTTGGAATATCATATATGATGGAAACCTCCTGGTTTAACGCTCCTATGAATATAAAATTAGTTGTGTTTTATCACATGTATACCTGCACATACATTCATACAAAGTATACACACATATGCACACCTGGCTTATGGAACACGGGGCTATCTTCCCTGGATTATTGAGGAAAAGGGGCTGAACTTATAGGCATATGAGGATACCTTTGGAATCATTGAGGTACAGGAAGCTGGGGTAGGGATGTGGAATCCTTTCTTGGTATTGTAGAGGTCTGAGCAAAGCTCAAACCTCTAGTTAATTTAATATCTTTATTATACCCCATACCCATCCTGTGGGCGGTAGTCAAAAGATTACAGAGGTACATAATGGGTCCAGAGACTAAGCCCCAACGTTTTTGATAGCTGAACAAGTTACAAAGGTAATGAACTCCAGGTAGATCTGGTCCAACATGACCAAGTTACAAAGCTCCACCTCTACAACACAATTGTCATCAAAGATTTGTTAATTATACCATGAATTAAGGAAAGATCCTGGACTTCACCTTACGAAACAGACAAAGCAAATACAATAGTAATTATGGACAAGGTAGATTACAGGGAAAATAAACATGATATTAGGAGACAGGGAAACTCACGCGCCTTTTAAATTTTTTTCTTCCTCCAAGATTTTCTTTTTATAATTTGGGCACGACTCAAAGCCTTTTCCAACACTGGTATTTCCTACTTGAAGGCATGTTGGGACTCTTTTTGGGTTTTGGTACTGCCAATTTTCAATTTATTTTTAATGTTTGTATTTTTTTCCATGAAATAACTTAGTATGTTCCTCGAACGACTGCAGTCTTAATCCCATAGCTCGGTTGGTAGCCACTCACCCCACATACTGAGGTCCGTGGTTCGACCACGGTACGGGTGGAAATATTTAGGCGTGTTTCCTTAAGACACCTGATGTCCATGTTCACCTAGAAGCAAGTGGGTACTTAGGTGACTAGTGTGGGGTCCTTCCTGGGGACATAAATGCCCGAAATGCTCTGTATAACCGGGGTTTCTATATAGTATGTCATAATGTCACTACGTCTGTATAAGTTATATCGTACTTGTAGAAATGAAGATTATTATTATTAATATTATTATTATTATTATTATTATTATTATTATTATTATTATTATTATTATTCATCTTACAGACAGCCCAATTTTTGATATTGTGAAAATTGAAATGTTTTCCTGTGATAATTTGTGAATGCCTCAGCTGATCCTTCAAACCTTCAACGCTGACATATTCTTTCTTAAAGGAAGACTTGATTTCTTATTGGGCTGTATAGGTGCTAATTTGAAAATTTTTACATCATCCCCCTTTAAATGTTCTTCTTGGTAGCTCATAAAGGGTATGCAAATTACAATTTCAAAAAAATCACTTATAACGTGGTGGTATTTGTTTCAGTTGCCTCTTGCACCTATGTCTACAACACACAGCCAGTGGTGGTGTTCCTGCACGCTGGCACCTGGATGGAGGTAGTGGCGGGGGTGGTTCTTCCAGCCAGACTACATGCTGGAGTCTGACATCGTTGTTGTTACTGTAAACCACAGGCTGGGACCCTTTGGTGAGTGGTATCCAGCCTGGGAGACTGTGGTTGTGAGCAGGCCTTGTGGTGGATCGGACCTGATCAACCAGGCTATTTGTGGCCCCTCAAACTAACGTACAAACCACAACCTGGCTGGTCAGGTACTGACTTTAGGTGCCTGTCCAGCGCCTTCTCGAAACCCAGGGGTGTATTGGTAATCCCCCCTTTTGTATGCTGGGGGGACAGCTGAACAATCTTGGGCCCCTGATGCTTACTGTGTTGTCTCTTAAATCTCGTGGCGCTCCTGCTTCTCAATGGGGAAATGTTGCATCTCCTGCCAGTCTTTTGGTTTCGGGGAGTGATTTTCGTGTGCAAATTTGGTACTAATCCCTCTAGGATTTTCCAAGTATATATTATCATTATCTCTCGCCTGCGTTCCAGGGTAAAGTCAAGGGACTTCAACGTTCCCAGTAATTTAGGTCCTTTATCGTACTCATGTGTGCCTGAAAGTGCTCTGACATTCTCCATTTTCAATTTCGTCTGCCATGAAAGGGGCCGTTAGTGTACAACAATATTCCCAGAACAACGATTTGATGAGAATCATCATGGGAGCATCCCTACTTTTGAAGGTTCTCATTATCCATCCATTCTATCATTTTCAGCAGATGTGGTAGATACATTGTTGTGATTTCTGAAAGTTTGATCCTCTGGTATTATCACTCAGGCCCTTCTCAATAGTTTTTCGCTCAACTGTGTGGCTGGAATTTGTTTTATACTCCGATATAATTTTAATTTCCTCAAGTTTTTCCATATCGTGTAATTGACATTTCTCTTAACTGAACCTCATATTGTTTTCCACAGCCCATTTGAAAATTTAATTGATGTCCGCTTGGAGTCTGCATTTCTTCGATGGATGACACTGTCATAAATTCGGGTGTCATCCACAGGGGAAGACACGGTGCTGTCACATCTCTATGTCAGATATGAGGATGAGGAACAGTATGGGGCAGTACTGTGCCTTGTGGAACAGAGTTTTTCACTATAGCCGCCTCAGACTTTACTCTGTTTATTATTACTCTTTTTGTTCTATTGGAAGTTATACATCCCTCTACCAACTTTTCCTGTTATTCCTTTATCAGGCATTTCTGTGTTTTTACAACATGGTCGCAGGCGGAGAGATGTATGATTATATACCTTGAAAAATCCTATGAGATTAGTACCAAACTTGCACATGAAAATCACTCCCTACGAAAGCAAAAAGACTCAGCAGGCGTGCAACATCATCCCCACTGAAAAGTAGGGGGCCATTGCACGATAAGAGACAACACAATAAGTCCAAAAAGTGTTCAACTGCTTCCCAGCATACATAAGGGGATTCCAATAGACCCCCGCTGTCTTCAAGAAGGCTTTGGACAGGTACCTAAAGTCAGTACTTGATCAGCCGGGCTGTGATTCGTACTTTGGTTTACGTGCGGCCAATAGTAACAGCCTGGTTGATCAGGTCCTGATCCACCATGAGGCCTGGTCACAGACCGGGACACGGGACATTGTCTCCCGAAACCCTCTCCAGGTATACTCCATGTTTTCATCCGCATTTGTTTGTCCTCCAGAGCATCCAAGACCTTGTCATATGGTCCAGTAGTTAGGACAGGCAGGAACGACCTGCTCTAAACCCATGTTGCCCTGGGTTGTGTAACTGATCGATATCTAGATGGGTGGCACCCATGCTTCTTAGAACTCTTTCATAGATTTTTTATGATATGGGACATATAAATAGTTAACTAATTCTTCCCACCATATGAATCACTACACTAATATTGCGGAGTGTAGGTCTAATTTTCTCTGATACTATTGTTCAGCTATCAAAACTTTGGGGCCCAGTCCCTGGACCCATTATGTACTTCTGTAATCTTTTGACTACCGCCCCAGGGTGGGGATGGGGTCATAATAATGAATAACTAAACTTAAACTAACTCCGGTACGAAGGGTTCCTGTCGACGGAGGACGGTGAATCCGGGTAACTACGGACTGCTGGACCAGGTGCGGGCGCTGGGTGGGTGAGGAATAACGTGCGTTACTTCGGCGGCATGAACGACTCCGTGACCGTGATGGGTTCTGGTGCTGGTGGCATCGTGCTCACCTCCTCCTCTCTCCCCACCACCAGAGGGCCTCCATTTACCCTGATGACTTCTGTGAGTAGTTTCCCTCCCTTTGACAAAGGCTGATTTTATCATTGATCTCTAGCACTATGTTTCCATCGTTTTCAAGTGATTCACTCCGGAACTTAATTCAGTGTCTCTTACATTTCTCAGTGCAA